>CABFPE010000237.1:793097-820543 GCA_900660155.1 Hofstenia miamia
ATATAGAACAGTTCAATGTAGGGTAAAGCAACTTAGAATTGATAGGGAAAGACAAAACTATTGTCAGAAAATGAAGGAAAGAATACAAGAGAAGAGTAGTAAAGGTAAGTTTTCATAGAATCCAAATAGAATCAACAGAACACCATAAAGGCAATAAATCTATGTACATGGGCTTCTCCGCTGCAAATATACTCTACAGATTTAGTTGGGCAAAAATGAACTGAGAGCTAATCAAGGAGACTGGAACGTTACAGCCAGCAAAAATAAAATTCACCCAGATGAAAAAATAGATAAATTATACATATCACGATAGCAAAGTTGGAAAGAATTCTAAGTTTCGAGGAGCTATCGGCTATCGAAGCAGAAGTATTATGACTGGAAGACTATGGTATCAGTAAGAGATGGCGGTTGGCTACCCGAATTATCCTACCCGATGTCGGGCTTCGAGTTGGGTCGGGCTCGGGTGTAATAATTTGTACTTGAATCGGGTCGAGTATACTCAGGAGGCAGTAGGATTTGATCAACTGAATAAAATGCAACATTATTTTTAAGTGATAACAACTTCCCCCATCAACTGTTGACTACCAGCATTTTCTACGAAGACAATTTTTGCACTAATTACACGACTTTTTAAATGTTACGGTTATCCTCTTAGCATATATTTGTTTGCAGTTGATGTACATCTTTTATATTGAGTATTTGTTTTCTTCGGTCTAGGACGGGTAAGTGAATAGATTGTCGGATCGGATGGGGTAAACTAAGCAATAGCCGATTCGTGTTGGGTTTGGTTGATAAAATTGTGTAGGGTCGGGTACATTCATTTTATTGAATGCCCATTACTGGTATCAGTGCTGGAGTGAGTCAAGAATATTTTCATTGTAATCAATGCTTACGTTATGCAAATATCATTTACATGTATGTGAATTTGACATAACAATGAACTACTCTAAAATATTTAGGAAATATTAAACCCGATTTAAACTACACCTTTTACCGTTCAATTTAAATATTAACGCATTTAAATTAAAAATTAACGTATTCAAATTAAAACATTCAATTGAAAATAAATATCAAACTATGCTTTTATTAAAAAAATTTAGTAAAGAAAGAAAACAAACTTTAAACTAATACAATTTGCATTTTATTCTCCATACAGTAAATCATCTTCAGCCATAGCTCTTTCTTATTGCCTCTGTACATGCTGAAAAACGAATTGCATGAATAGAGTCATCGCATATGCGATTAAATCTTCAAAAATACCTTTTAATTGATACATTATAGATGCATAACTAATAAGAGTAATAGTATTTTCTAATATTTGCGCTTGCCTAAATGCATTGGACTTCTTTAGCTCCGATTCCACAGAGCACCAAAAATTTCAATCTATACTAAAGGTGCACTGCAAATTTTGGGCTTTGGAATTTGGCAGTGTTGTTGTGCAGCACTGGCCTCAAATCGACATTCCCTAAAGCCTTTTGCAAACCATATTTAAATTACTTTCATTCTGGTAATAAATAATTTTAGGCTCTGATGTAAACCATAAAATGGATTTAGCAAATGATCTTTGCTTGGTCTTATTTTTTCAATGTAAGGTTGGCTCCATCAGATGTCGTTATGCTGTGCTTGATACGTCTATTGCAATATGTGTATTATGACTTACTTTGGCAGCCAAATGCTTTAGAGTTAATTTACTGTAGAAATTTGTAAGTTAAGAATATATATATATATATANGTTGAGTGGGTGTTTGTTTTTTGATAAATCATCAATGAATTGATTTTCCCAAGTGCACTGAATTGCGAATGTCAAGGGGTGTCGTTGCAAATTAATTAATTAGACCGTGTGAATGAACTTAATTGCTTAGAATGAGAAATGCGACTTGTTTGACCCTGGATATATGTGACAAAAACAAATTATTGAAAAACTATGTGTTACAGTAAAATCTTTAATTTTAATTATAAAATAGAATAATTGAAAAAATACACATTAAGAATATTTTTCACTATTAAAGTTCCAAAATCATCGGCAATTTGTAAGAACAGTTATGCTTTCTATGGAATTTTTCGATTAAATGAATATTTCGCTTTTAGCTAAAAAATTTTTTTTGCAACGAAAGCCAAAAGAACTCAAACCAATGTTGAAAGATTTCTGTTAACAATAATTGATGTTCTCCATGCAAATCTTTAACAGTATAAAAATGTATTTTTAATGAGGTTTTCATTTTCTTAGCATGTAAATCGAGAGTGAATTCTTCGCAACACGTTTGTATTTGAACGCGGGTGTGAATATAAATTGTAGGCAGCCCTTTATGAATGCTTTCATATTTCTTAACACAATACCATTAACAATACCAGCAAAGAACTGGTTTACGTCAGGTAGAAATGATGTACATTGGTATTACAGAAAGAAGTTCACAAGTATTCATATGAAACTGCCAGTGCATTGCGAAATAGTGCTTAGTCTAAATGTAAAGAGAAGGAAAATTACATGCATGCTATTTGGAGCTTGCTAATTTTCGGGAATAAAATTAGGCTGGCATTCAGTCTAGAGAAACTCAGCATGTACAGGTGCTATGCACAAGATTTATGGCTGAAGAAAATTTACTGAATGGAGAACAAGGTAAGCATTGTATTACTTTATAGTTTGTTTTGTTTCTAAGTTTTATTTTTAATATTGTCACAGTTTGATTTTTATCTTATGTTTTAAATTGATTACATTATGTTTTAATTTGACTGCAGTAATTTTTAATTTGAATGAGTTAGTTTTTAATTTGAACAGTAAAAGGTGTAGATTGGGAATTTCATCTCAGCCCAAACTCACTCGAGTCTATATATATTTCAATTTATGCATTTAATTAAAGATCGAATGCCTTTTAACTAAGTTTGCTTACTGTAATTATATTGAAAATAAAGACCTGCGTGACCACAGCTTTTCGTTCCCATTCTCTTACCGTGGTCAACTTTTCACTCTCTCCCGGTCCTATTTTGTGAGATTTTCTTGCGTACTTTATTTCTGGACTCGCAATGAAATTAAATGTGCTGAAATTAACCATTAGTAATCAAGTTGAATACTGAATTGAGATATTACAGAAATATTTTAGCAAATAAGAAAATAAATGCAAATGTTCGTTCAAATTGTTCCGGTCCCGCATTTAGTTAGGGTTTGCTTACGACAAGGTGTACTTTGTTGCTAGTAAAAGATTTTGTGTAAGAAGAATGGCTCAGCATTTGATATCCTTGAGCCTCTATTTTTAGTGTATATCTTACAACTACATTTTTTACTCTGTTGTGTCGTGTTGTACATGTTGTGTTGTGTCACACAGCAGTCTTTTGCTATCGTGTTGTTTGTTGTGTGAAAAAGCTCACACAACGGCAAGTCTGTTAATAAGTAACGATGGACTGAAGCCATAAAAATTAAACTGATAGTGACAGTACGATTTATGTCGGTTAGAAAAAAATCTTAGAATGGAAAATATTCACGAAACCAAACCTAAGACAATAAGCTCCAGTGCGATTCTTTTCTCTTTACGGCTGTTGGTAATAGTTTAGATAAAATTTAATTTAAATCTCGTGGTACAGGAATTCATAAAGCTTAGCTAAAGGCTTGACGCATTTTACATTAGGCTAAATATATATAATTGGAAATTTGAAAATATTAACTGAGCTTCATGAAGCGAAATGACAAGAACTTAGAAGACTAAATATTAATTCTCTTGACAAATATCATCTACATATCGTGATCGATTTAGCGAAAGGTGGCATTTGTAAGATTAATAAAATCGACAACAACCTGCTAAAAATTGTTATCTCTTAGTTGTGCAAGAAAAGTGATGTAACGGTATTGATATGATATCTCGGTTTGTAGATTTTGACAAATTGTGCTATATGGGGCGCCTTTTGCAAGAACGAAATTGCGTTGAATGGGTACTAGCCCACAATCATATGTTTCTTTGGATTACATATTGTTTGAAAATTCAGTTGGGGTTAAATCTATCAACTAGTTCCAAATATGTCGCAATGTACCTATTGCCACTTCTGTTTACCAAAGCAAAGAATTATTTATCTAAACTTGTCCCAATGGTTTCTTATAGCTTGGGTTTTGCACAAAATTTTCCTTAAAAAATCCAAAAAAATTAGGCAAATACTCAAATCCCAAGCATAGCAAATCGTAAAATAATACGTGATCCCACATAACCACTCTTAGGAGTCAGGGATTGTCAATAGCAAATTTATTTAAAATGGTTAATGTAAAATATATATATTAAATTATAGCAAGTATACAAACAAATCTTTATTTTTCAATCTAGAAATATCCTTGAAATATTGGTAGATTAATTTGCATTAAAGATTTAATTCTTATATTAAATTATTATAATACTACTTACATTAGAGTGTTATTTTCACAAATGCAAGGTTACAATTTCAATTCTAAAAAAGTTGGCATGAACTTCAACATTTGAGGTATGATTCTGCGGAATTTTATCATATTGATGCCAGTTTTGAGTGTTCCATTTGTTTTTTGTCCCACTTCCATTCCAAGACATGTTCTAGTTACATTGTTTAAATAAATTTGATCTAAAATACATTAATTTACAAATGGGCTGCTTTTATAGCTAGTAAATGTCACAGAATTTAACAAGTACTTACACCCCAAGATGTGTATCCCATAGCTTCATCATTTTCTGTCATGATAAAAGAACCAATGGCAAAACCTACACCCCATAGATATTACTAAACACACAATAATAAACCTAGAAAATTAGCCTGTTAAAAAAGTTGAGAATATTAATTTCATATTTATATCAGTGATATTTTTTAAATTTAGTATTGTAATTGCTGTTCGTTAAGTAATTGCAACTGCATGATACAAAATTGTTATAATAATTTCCACTGTAACGTTAATATATTGATTGTACTCAACCTAGTTTTTGAGCTCCTCAGGCCTAGGAGGGAGAATTTTGTTCCCCTTATCAAACTCTGATCTTGATTGTGATATAATGAAACCTTGCACAAATATTCTTCATATCGGCACTATCATTATTTTTGATGACATCGTCAAATCTAAATATTTGGGGATGATTTCAAATATATTGAATATTGGCCTTAGCAATTGGAAATAATGGAATTCATTATTATTAGTTCCTAACTTAACAAATATAATTTATTTTCTAGATTATTTTACTTACATTATTCGCACTGTAATAATTATAGGTTTCTGCAAAAATTGAACGTCTATGCTCCTGGTTGAAAAACAATACCATGCTCATGAGCAGAAATTTAGAAAATGTTTATTAGGGGGTTGTGAACCGCCCCCAATAATAATTAGAATGATTCACCAAGTCTCACCAAGAAAGCTCCAAATGTTTTTGAGTAAAAATTTAAAAGCTTAGTAAAAATCAGCATTGATACATGTGAAAATTGAACCGTCAATATTTTCAGAACTACAATCAAAGTCGCAATTTCCAAAAACGATGTTGTAAATTGTAATTAATTGATTTTATGCATGGCCACTCCAAATTTTTGGATGATGAAGTAACTTTACATCAGACGAATTTGGAAATTGGTTAAACTTTGTTCAAAAATATTCAGCTGTTAAATACTTCGCTTTCACTAAGATTTATTATTTCTTTTTTGCCACATATTTTTTAAGACATTCAAAGACTTCGATATTGTTTGTGTTGTGAAAATTGAACTTGGCAATTTCTGAAATGTTCTCTTTCGAAGCTAAGCAAATAAATCAAAATATGCTATGTTTATGCTCATGTAAATTAAAAGTTTGAAATATAAGTTTCATCATAGTAATGTGTAGTTTGCATTTCTTAACTAAAATGCGCGTAAGAATCTAGTTTATCTTAAACTACAAAATAAAGAAAATTCAATAATTTTATCATTTGATGACGTCATCATACATTGAGATAAATTTAAAAATTGTTCAAATTGTTTCTGCTCTAAATTTTTCTTAAAAATAGTCAACATTTCTGATTTTCATAATAAAGGAAAGCTGAGAGTATCTTGAATGCATATAATATCAAGATAATTATCAATGAATGTTTTGACTAATTTGCGTAGCTCTAGCAAGAGATAATTTCAAATAAGATGAAAATTTATACAATCTACTATTGTTGCCTTCGTATTTATACTCAATTTGAACTTGTTGATGATTTATTTTCAAATAGAATAAAATAATGAACATTTAGGAAAAAAAACTTCTCTATTTGCAGTAATGAATTGAAAATCAACTTAATTTTTTTAAATATATTTCTCATAAAATTTAACACCTCCAGTTTACAAAATAGCTTAGCAAAAGTTTTTAAATGTAATTATAGTTAGAGTGTAAGCCTTTCAACTAATATTTCTATTTGGTAAAATTTGAAATTTTAATAAATTGTAATTAAATTACCTACTTAAGCTCTTCGGCTTAGCTGACAACAGAGTTCTCGTCGAGTCTGAATTTTGGCCGGAAAACCAGACTCGTAGAATCCATTGTCCTAGAGTACTCCATTCGTCCGAACGTTTTCCTCCACAAAGACCTGACCCGAAACCGGCTCGTCTTTAAGAACTATTGTGTGTAGTCACTCAAATATATTCAGTATAGTTATATTAGCATTTCAAATACTATTTAAGTCAAAGTATTATTGTAGCATATATTATTACATTAACAAGCATTGATTAAAAGCTAACTATATGTTATAATAATAAAATATGTATGAATATATAATATAAATTACAATCAATAATTCGATTGATGGTTTAATGTTGTTACTATTTCCAATATATTTCCCTTTCAAATTAAGAAGATATTCACATTTTCAAAGGTTAGCTATGAATTTGATAACTTCTTGGTTTATAGTTGCTTGCAGCATCTCATATTCTACATGGAAATACGAATTTATTAATCACAACCATTTTTAAGATCGTATTGTAGTTGAATGAAAACAAGCTCTCAACAAAATCAAAATACTTTTAAATTCTCACGTATAGATGCACTGAGCTTATAAACTTATTAAGAATATAAATAATACATCTCATCTTCCTTCGGATGAGCTTTGTTATCACACTAATTGTTTTGTTTCTTGGTCACATTTATAAACTATGTATAAATTAATAAATATATTTCACTTATTTTTCTTGAGTTGTATTATTAGTTAGATAATTGATTTTTTCTACATTCATGTTTTTCAATTTCTTAAATAATGTATATTTTTTTCATTTCTTGTGCTGTACTCCAATTTGTTCCATACGTTATTGAATAAGTGAAGAATCAAATCGTCATTAATTTTCTATTGTACTTTGCTTTACCAAATATAATTGTTCTTAGATTTAAATACATGTAATTAGAAATATTTGCTTTTCTTCACCAAAGTCGATAAATATCCAATATTGTGAAGAGCTTCTAATGACTTTAGATGCCATTTACACATTATTTATAATAATTTTTGTAACTAATTATGTTTATTCCCCATTTAAATAATTTCTCCCAATTTCGATTTTGCTTTTTACTATAAATTTGTTAATAAACCTGACATTTTTTGTACATTCCTGCTATAAAAATTGTTGAATTCTTTTTTGTTTTAAGATAAGCAATGATAAATTGTTTTAACATTAAAGAAGATTGGGCTATATTAGCTCGTAGATTAACCATGGCACCATAACCACTATACCATCCTACTATGGCATTCTTTAGAAAATTGTTTTGATAAAATAGCATTGCAAAAGTATTTTTCAATTTGTCTAAGTAGAAATTTTGTTTAATGGATCGTTACCAATCCGCATAATTACTAATAAATTTTCAAAATTAAGAAATGGAGCATTGGGTATTCAATAAGTATGCTTAATAAAATGCCATAGCCTCACTTTGCAAATGGGAAATTCATTATATAAAACAGTCTCTAACAAATCATCCTGACAAACTGAGTTTTGCAGGAAAGGAAATATTTATATCTAGAGTTGCTTTTTACAATATAAAATAGGTTTACAAGTCAATAGTGTCAAAAACAGCATGAATAAAAGAACAAAGACAAATACAAAATAAATATTTACAAAAACAATTACAATTATTAGCTTGAGCTATAGGGATATTAGATTAGATGCGGTCTATTATATAATAAGTACAATAAAATTTAAAACCTAACCATTTGTATTCAAACCTTATCTTTTTATAACTAAAGAAGTATATTTTAATTTCGTTTTTAAATACTCATAATTCAATAGTTTGTTTTATAGATTTAGGAAAATTGTTCCATATATTTATTAGTGGTAATAAAGGTCTTGTTATACAGTATGTAAGAAACTTTTTATGGTTTTATGATTATATATAAGCAATATTTTTGAAGATTAAAATTTGGATTTGTAGTATGGAACTATATAATTAAATATTTTAAACAAAGTAGTTAATATGCTTTCAAAAATAATGCACGGAGGATTTAGAATTGTTTGTTAATATTTTGATTTCTGTTATATAAATGATTAACTGCTACTTTTATAACACATTTTACTTGCACATTGATTTTATTGATTTATGTCGTTATACAGTGTGTCTCCATAATTAAAGTGATTTAGTATTATTGTGTGAATTTATTGAATTTTTGAAGTGATTGGAAGCTGTTGCGATATATTGCTAAAAGCCTTAATTGAAATAACCCTTTTCTTAATAACATTAGGTATTTATTTTGCAAAATTAAGTTGAGAATAACAAGTTTTGCCTAGATAAAAGTATTAACTTGTTCTATGTATGTGTCATTAAATTTTCAATACAAAATCAGAAACCTTTGTAGAATTATCTTGAGATTTATGTCTATTTAAAAATTGGGTATATTCTTAGTTTTAGTGAAGCAAAATATTGTGGAATAGGGCAATTTTCTTCGATAAAATTATTAGCAATTTCAAGAGACTTCTGTGAACCAAATAGCATAACATCATCAGCATATTTTATAACATTATATATTGTTCAAATCATTTACATACACATTGAATAGCAAAGATCCCAAAATTGCTTCTTGTGAACACCATTTTTAAGAAAAACCCAATCAGATAGAATTCCATTTAGTTTAACTCTTCGTTTACGATTATAAACATAACTGCTCATCAGATCTCAAAAATTGTCCCCAAATTTAAATTTTTTAAATTAAAATCTGTTGTTCAATCTAGGCATGCAACTGTTGAACACTCATCAATATTTATGTTATTTTTCCAATTTTCGGTAGCTGTTAACAAAACATTTTTTGAAATATACTTGCGAAAACCAGGAGACTGGGCATATAATTTTATAGCAGTTCTTAACCAAAACAGTCCAACAAATTTCTAAAATATGTGATACGTTCCTCAAATGAACTTAGTGATCATAACTCACCAAGATTGTTAGTCAAAATAGGAATGAGGGTTGGCCTCACTAGATTTCAAAAGATCGCAACGATAAGTCTTTCTGCCCAATTGTCAACATGTTTTATGGGCTTGAAGAAATTCGAAGATATGTACAAAAAGTTTGTCATTAAAGATTCATTTGCGCAGTTTACTTTTTTAGATAAAATTTCTGTTTCTTATTGATAAAATCAATTCACAAAAATGTTGAAACACTAATTTGTTAGTGGGAATTTAGATTAAAGGTTTCAATCAGCCATGTAAAAGTAAACTAGCATTTTTTTGGCAAGAAACAACTTATTTGCTATATTTTATAATACGAATGCATTCATATCTAGAAATTTAGAAGAGGCTCAAAAATCAGTTCCCAATACATAAAATTTAACTAATAAAAATTTAATTAAGATTTTTGAAAAAAATGACAGTGGAATATGTAGAAGTGAAAATATTGAATATATTAAACACCTCAAAAATGTGACAATTTCCAATTCAAATTGAAACCCAATTTTACAATTTACATCACGAACTAAAATTTGAAAATTTACAAAAATACAAATTGTTACTGCAGCATACGAATCTACAACATAAAGGCTAAAGGCGAAAAACGATTGGAAGCCAAGAAGGATATGAGTTTCAATATACATGATATTAAGCAACAGTAAACATTGCACATTAGAAAAACCAGCTATTCCACGTTATCAATGTCATCTGTGGTACTCATCATTGATCTCCTGAGCACTAATTTCACGGAGTTTGCCTAGTTCTTTCCGCGTAAGGGACTTGCTGTCCACGTAAACGCGTTTCATGAAATCATGACAGTTCATTACTGGAACGCAATTCTAAAAATATCAGGTTAAGTGGAATCAATCCAGTTCGTTTACTATAACTTAAACCTGTCAATATTTTGTGAAACATCACTTATATTTTTATGCTTCAACAATGATGTTTCTTGACAAAATAATTACATTATAGAGCAGCAGCACTTACATAATTATTTTGGTAAAAGTTACATAGATGCTTTATACATAAAAATAATAAGTGCATGGTATATCGGACTTCTGAACAAGAATGTTGACTTCTGAAGTACGTAGAAATATTTTTCATTGCATAAAGTTTGACATTTGAAAGCAATTTGTAATTCCATGGTTTGTCACTGCCTGTCACATGGTGATTATTTAAATGTTTACAACACTAAATTTAAAACAATGTTTAAAAAGCGCTTTTATTACTGTGATGGGCGAATTGACTGTTACTGTTAACTATAAAGAATTTCTTTATGCTTCAAGTTAAGGTTGCTCAATTAAACGAACGATCTAAGCTAATTATTGACGTCATTTTGGGTTAAATGCATGGATCCACAGCTAGAGCAGGCATCGTTGAAACAAATAATATAAATGGAAAGTTTTTGCATATAATATTCGTTGACCTATAATCAATGTAAAGCTAAATATTTGAATGTTCATATCTTTAACAACTCTGCTCATTACTAATTCCGAATAAATTCCCAATTTCACCATGATTTTTTCGTCTACGTTTCTCTTAAATAATGATTCTCGGAATTCTTTTTACTGGTTAACCAAGACTTCGGTTCACATTTACGTAGGCTGTTTTTATGCACCTTACAAGAAAACCGTGCGCATTCAAAATGAATTAAAAGCTACCTGGATAATTATAAAGTGCAAAAAGTAAATTTATATAAAATACACATTGAGGATTCTGATTTTTGAAAAAGTGTATGATGCTGTTTTCTCTAACCCTGTATTTACTTCAATGTTGGATCGTGCCGTATTCGTGCCGTGCTCGTACCCACATTACAATATATTTGTTATTTTGATTTTCTAAATCTATTAGTTTTCATATCTAAATCATCGAAAATTTTGTTTCTTGAACAATTTATGGGACTATTTAAACAATTTGCAGCCTAAAACATTTCAGTCATGGATGTTTAATCTAATATGCCTTTTCATTTACTGAAAAATTTATAGATTTTGGTTTCGTGCCGAGCTCGTGCTTGAATTTTTTTAAATTTCGTGCCTTGCCGTGCCGTTCTCGTGTCTAATTGCAAATTTTCGTGCCGAAAAATCAAGGCATGGTTCCAACACTGAAGCACTTAAAAACTTAGTTTTGTATTCGGTTTAAAAAACCAATTTGATTGGGGAAACAATCGAGCATAAAAATAAACATAAAAATAGAGAAAAGACAGAAAATTTTTTGTATTTCTGCATCTACCTTTAATTTTCTATTTCACGTATTCAATTTTTTGTTGATGGACCTAAGAACAGCAACTTATACTACAGTTCAGTACGCAGCAATTTAGTAAGAAATTGCAACAAAAAGATCAGAGAAATCAACTCAATCTTTAATCTATCTTTTCTAAGAGCAAGAGACTTTCTTTGCACAATGTTGAACGAGGAAGATGTTACACCAAAAAATTTAGAAACTCAACAATAAAAAATTGATTCAAAAAATTATTTAGTTTATCCGCCAAAGTAGAGAAAAAGTGTGATTTGTTGTTAAAGGAATTAATACACCATATGCGTCAGACCATATCAATGCAACCAGTGAACAATGACTTAGAAAGAAGTAATCGCCCTGAGAGTATTCAGTGGTGAAAGCATTGGTGGACAAATTTCTAGAATTTAGTAACTACTACTGAAAGATAGGGCCATTTATCTGAAATCAAGCAGATTTAAAGTTTTGTATCAAATCTATGTTCTATAGAATGAATTTCACATTATGTAGCGTTCAACAGCTGTGTTATATGATTATTGGATTTCTTTCAAGATAAAAACGATGTAATGGATAACNTAAAGGCGAAAAACGATTGGAAGCCAAGAAGGATATGAGTTTCAATATACATGATATTAAGCAACAGTAAACATTGCACATTAGAAAAACCAGCTATTCCACGTTATCAATGTCATCTGTGGTACTCATCATTGATCTCCTGAGCACTAATTTCACGGAGTTTGCCTAGTTCTTTCCGCGTAAGGGACTTGCTGTCCACGTAAACGCGTTTCATGAAATCATGACAGTTCATTACTGGAACGCAATTCTAAAAATATCAGGTTAAGTGGAATCAATCCAGTTCGTTTACTATAACTTAAACCTGTCAATATTTTGTGAAACATCACTTATATTTTTATGCTTCAACAATGATGTTTCTTGACAAAATAATTACATTATAGAGCAGCAGCACTTACATAATTATTTTGGTAAAAGTTACATAGATGCTTTATACATAAAAATAATAAGAAGTGCATGGTATATCGGACTTCTGAACAAGAATGTTGACTTCTGAAGTACGTAGAAATATTTTTCATTGAAATATTTTTCATTGCATAAAGTTTGACATTTGAAAGCAATTTGTAATTCCATGGTTTGTCACTGCCTGTCACATGGTGATTATTTAAATGTTTACAACACTAAATTTAAAACAATGTTTAAAAAGCGCTTTTATTACTGTGATGGGCGAATTGACTGTTACTGTTAACTATAAAGAATTTCTTTATGCTTCAAGTTAAGGTTGCTCAATTAATAATTATTGACGTCCTAATTATTGACGTCATTTTGGGTTAAATGCATGGATCCACAGCTAGAGCAGGCATCGTTGAAACAAATAATATAAATGGAAAGTTTTTGCATATAATATTCGTTGACCTATAATCAATGTAAAGCTAAATATTTGAATGTTCATATCTTTAACAACTCTGCTCATTACTAATTCCGAATAAATTCCCAATTTCACCATGATTTTTTCGTCTACGTTTCTCTTAAATAATGATTCTCGGAATTCTTTTTACTGGTTAACCAAGACTTCGGTTCACATTTACGTAGGCTGTTTTTATGCACCTTACAAGAAAACCGTGCGCATTCAAAATGAATTAAAAGCTACCTGGATAATTATAAAGTGCAAAAAGTAAATTTATATAAAATACACATTGAGGATTCTGATTTTTGAAAAAGTGTATGATGCACACATTGAGGATTCTGATTTTTGAAAAAGTGTATGATGCTGTTTTCTCTAACCCTGTATTTACTTCAATGTTGGATCGTGCCGTATTCGTGCCGTGCTCGTACCCACATTACAATATATTTGTTATTTTGATTTT
The DNA here is from genome assembly GCA_900660155.1 of Hofstenia miamia. Lineage (NCBI taxonomy): Eukaryota > Metazoa > Xenacoelomorpha > Acoela > Hofsteniidae > Hofstenia > Hofstenia miamia. The sequence continues at coordinate 806,564 of CABFPE010000237.1, forward strand.
CTAAATCTATTAGTTTTCATATCTAAATCATCGAAAATTTTGTTTCTTGAACAATTTATGGGACTATTTAAACAATTTGCAGCCTAAAACATTTCAGTCATGGATGTTTAATCTAATATGCCTTTTCATTTACTGAAAAATTTATAGATTTTGGTTTCGTGCCGAGCTCGTGCTTGAATTTTTTTAAATTTCGTGCCTTGCCGTGCCGTTCTCGTGTCTAATTGCAAATTTTCGTGCCGAAAAATCAAGGCATGGTTCCAACACTGAAGCACTTAAAAACTTAGTTTTGTATTCGGTTTAAAAAACCAATTTGATTGGGGAAACAATCGAGCATAAAAATAAACATAAAAATAGAGAAAAGACAGAAAATTTTTTGTATTTCTGCATCTACCTTTAATTTTCTATTTCACGTATTCAATTTTTTGTTGATGGACCTAAGAACAGCAACTTATACTACAGTTCAGTACGCAGCAATTTAGTAAGAAATTGCAACAAAAAGATCAGAGAAATCAACTCAATCTTTAATCTATCTTTTCTAAGAGCGAGAGACTTTCTTTGCGCAATGTTGAACGAGGATGACGTTACACCAAAAAATTTAGAAACTCAAGAATAAAAAATTGATTCAAAAAATTATTTAGTTTATCCGCCAAAGTAGAGGAAAAGTGTAATTTGTTGTTAAAGGAATTAATACATCATATGCGTCAGACCATATCAATACAACCAGTGAACAATGACTTAGAAAGAAGTAATCGCCCTGAGAGTATTCAGTGGTGAAAGCATTGGTGGACAAATTTCTAGAATTTAGTAACTACTACTGAAAGATAGGGCCATTTATCTGAAATCAAGCAGATTTAAAGTTTTGTATCAAATCTATGTTCTATAGAATGAATTTCACATTATGTAGCGTTCAACAGCTGTGTTATATGATTATTGGATTTCTTTCAAGATAAAAACGATGTAATGGATAACCATGAAACGATTTTTCAGGACATAATGTAAAACTTCTTCCATCGAAAACGTTTGCTTATACAGAGAGAAACTAAGGCATCGATCATTTAAACGTTTTCTACACTTTTACTATATTTGTTTCAGCAGATTATTGATGGATATTCCTACCTTTATTAAATTGGTTCGAATTCATGTTTGACGCGAAATTGCAGTGTCCACCGCGCGTGCCTATAAAGGCAAACATTATCTATGCAAAAATTCTTACTCATTATCATCACTCAAACGTTTGGTTACTAATTATGAAAAGCCTGCGTCCGTTTGCCAAAAAGAGTCAATGAATGTTAAGAATCGAACATCGAGGTGAAGCTGTGCATCAGTGACAGTCAACAAGTAAAATGCTAATTTCTTCCATACGAAATGCTTCTCGTGCAACTAACATATCTGCATCGAGTGTTCGTTGTTAAATTCACAATCAACTTGAATTTAAAACCAATGCGCATACAAGCCATTCATGACATCACAGATGCTGACAAAAGCAATCGATTGCATTCCTGCATTCCACTAAATTTTTGATGCAAAATGAGCGGTTGATATCACTGTGTGAACTGATGAGGCTAATATTTCATTGTTGATATTCTCAATCGCAACACATGGGCAAGGCTTACTACAAACTTCCTACATAGCCCAAAATTGCATGTCGAAATAACATTATCATCAAATCTTATTCTGACGCATTTTTACTTCGAGGGGCGAATTATCTCAACATGCTCATTAAAGACGCTGAAACCATAGCTTCAAAAAACATTGATATGACCTACTGCATATTCTAAACGCATAGGCACCAAGACAATTTGGCCGAGTTGTGCGCATTTATTTTCACCAAATATTCGGGGCCGTCTAAGTCAGACATGTCAACGAGCTGTAATTTCTGAGCTCGACTCGGCTCGTTTAAATTTTGAGTAAGTTCGGCTCGCCACAGAAAATCTTTCAATGAGGCTCGTTTCAGCTCGGTATTTTTTTAAAAATATTGTGCTCTTAGAATTTTTTCAATTGCTCTTCGTATTATTTAATAAACATTTCTAAAATACGATTATAAGTAATATTGAATGAAAAATAAGAAAAATCTGCATAATCAAATTAACAAGCATCACTATAAAATTGGTTTGCTTAAAAACCGGCTCGTTTTGGGCTCGTTGTATATCCAATACTCTGTTCAAGCTCGGCTTGGCTCGTTAGAAGCTCGGCTCGTTGACAAGTCTGGTCTAAGTGATTGGGCATGGATTCGCAACACCACAGCCAGTACGATCACCCGATGTTAAACCTCAATAATTTTTACTTTGGATTCTACTAAAGTATTAATCAATCATATCAATAAGTAATATATTTTAGCTGAGCTCAGCTCAGAAATCGAATACCACATGAATGTGCACAGTAACATGTAAAGAGGTACTCACAAGACATATTTCATTGTGAACGAAGGTGACTTACCGGAACATTTATTATAACAGTACGATTAACTCCCAAATCTGTTTTTTATAAAAAAATAAAAAAAATGTATGGCATTAGTTTTCATTTTCAATCACTAAAAGCCTTTCGTTTCTTACAACATCAAAGTTATCATGAAAAAACAAAGAAAGATTGACAGAAATGCTGGAACCTGTAAAATTAGGTTGCACTAAATTGAGAACAAAGGTTAGAAGAAAAGTCCATAACTTAAAGAAAGTAGGGCGCAATTTCAATTGGCAAAGATAAAACAGCCGAAATTCAATAATGATTTGATACATTTTAATTCATTGGAAAACAGAAATCTAATTAAAACTATTTTTGTATATTTTTTAATTTATTGATTACAGAGCATACAAAAAATCAATATCTTAAAATAAGTAAATTTGACAACTTTTCCATTTGTTATATTATATTTAGTTCACAGTAATTTCCTTTCGGTTATGCTAGATAACTCAAACAATTTTTAAGTTTTCCAAAAAAATTCACAATACACCTTATATTGCAGTGTAACATCTGCCCGATACCTTTGTTCTGTTTCAAGCGACTTATACATCGGTGCGCCTCCTGCATGAAATAAGTGTTTTGATGCGGAATATAGTAAATGAAAAGGGTAAATGTGAAATGAGTTCGGAAGGCAGTTGCTGAGTGCCTTTGATCAAAATGTAAAATTATCATTATCTTGATATAGATGCTAAGTTTGAACATTTTACATGGTGTAAGGACAAGGAAAATTATCTTAATTTCAAAAAAAGAATTTCTACGAACGCGTAACACAGTTATTAACTTATAGTCACTTTCGCACAATAACATCATCATACTAAATATACAGTCAAGAAATCAAATTAAAAAATTGACGTAAACGCAAAAAGCGCACCTGGAAATTATGAAACATTGATTGAACCTTTCCGGGATCGTTACAAGGAGATTGTACGAGCTGTGATTCTCGAATTTTAGATAAAGTAATTGCAACTCTATACACGATTTTGATCCCTTCACAAAGAAATGCATCCCAAACCCTACCAACCGTTTCTATGGGTAGAACTCCAACAAATAGACAAAGAATCCAACGGTCAAATAATAATTCGAGAAACAGGCCGCAATGCTGAACTGCAGCAACCGCACTAGGAGCGTATTTCTCAACTAAGTGCTTCACCATTCGTCTAACTATCTGAAGATCTCGCATTCCGTCAGTGTAAAGGCTCTCGGGTAAGTAAGTGGAAAGAAGGCCTTCGAGAATCCAAAAGGAACTTGGTTCATCACGAGTGACCAAAAGTAAATATCCCGCTAAATTGTTTAGACCCTAAACATTAAACTAAGGCTAATAAATAATGAAATATGAATGTATGAATACAAAATATTTTAAAGATTTGTAGCAAAATAAACATGATCTACTACTTAAAATCAGTTGCACAAATTTTACACCATTCATAAAGCAAAGCACGTTTGTTTACTGTGTAACTTTGCTGTTTATTTACTTCTGATACCGAAGGTGAAGATTTTGCAACTCAGTCTAACGAATTCAACTTTGCAAAGTTGGGACATTATTAAATACGTTTGTTAATTAGCACTTTGCTTGCTGTTTTCGACATATACATGAATATAATGTACAGAATGCATCACATAAAATTCTCCACAAACTTAAAGCAAAGTCCTAAATCTTTAAGAAATGAATAATGCAATCAGAAAACTGTGTGCCATAATTGTGCATCTGTGATGCAATAATTAATGATGGAAGTTCTATAACCTAGAATAGCTCGCGGCAACCTATAAAATCGGCTTATATGAAGACTCCGTTAAATCGTAACAATATCTGAAGAAATGACACTTTCTGTCAGTTTTCTACAAAAGTATTAAATTATGAATACGTCCATTTTGAACAATATTTCTCCTGGCAATCAAAGATAGAAACGGATTGGGTCGACCAGCGCCTGTTTTCAGGTTGAATCAACCCGCGCAGTTCATGGGTTAGGTTCGGTCAATATTTTTGAAGTGCGGGTTGTATTGACCTGCACGGAAGACATGGGATGGATTATCTATACTCAGATTTCTCAAATCGTTTTCGCTTTAATATATTATATAAAATTCTAAAATTATGTAATAAGTACTTGATGTACATGATAAAATTCAAGCATCATTCATTAACATTTCAACTGCAAACAAGACATTATAATAATATGTGGAAATTCCCGCTTTTTCAAAATTTCTTCCATTTCTATTTGATGTTTTGGTGGGAAAATCAACTTTATTCCATCCATATTGAAATTCTATGTGAATTTGTGAAATGGTTATGCAGTATGCAAATCTTGATTTTAATTTTTAATGTTACCATCTTGCATTTTTTTAATTTGACTCATTTTATTTAGTTGTCATTCTCTTGTTATGAATATTGAGGATAAGCGTAGATCTGGTAAATATGTTATAAAAATTCTTTGATGAAATCTGTTGACTGGAAAAATTTTGGTCTACCAGTGAATCCGACAATTAAGAACGGCTCACTGGCTACGCTTCATGTTTGCTATTCGCAATGAGAAAGGCCGAAATTTAGGCACGAAAAACTTAATATTGCATTAAAAAAGTGTCAAGTTTCTACGAGTAAACAAATGCAGAAAATATTGAGATGTCACCGCCAAAAATAACGAGTTTTTTAGTAAACAACATAATAGGACTTAATCTAGTAAAAGCACGTAAACGTAAAGAGCTTGAAGCCTGATTTGTTATGAAGGGATGCCATTTTTATTATTCAGGGGAAGCGCAATCACTTATTGATCTAGTTCAATTTGGGATTGATATTGGTGCATGATTTGTTGAGTAAGTGTCAAATGGGGCACAATAAACTACCTCGTAATCGTAGATTAATGGAGCAACTTGAAGTTTGGATATTGTCATTGCGAAATGCCTACAATTGATCATGTACTCACTTGCTACTAAAAGTTGAAGAAATATGTAAAGCAGCATTGAATGATAGTGAAAATAATAACGTTTTTAACTATTCGCTAAAAATCTTTTGGAATACATGAATCACAAATACTGGAGTTCAACTACTGATTCTCATGAACTTGAATGTTTGACGAGATTGACGAATCCGTCAGGAAGGACATTGGAATAGATACAGAGATAAATATTTACAGATGCATGCCTTTTTCAGCCAAGTTTGCAAATCCGCTGGATTTCTGCAAGAATAAAAATTGTTTTCTGCTTTTTTATATGATATCTCTAGAAAAATATTTGTATACAAGGTTCGTCCGCAGAAAGCGAAATACGTTTTTCAACTGCAGGAGATATTGTCACGGAAAAACGAGGAAGTCTCAATCCTGAAAGCTTGGAACATCTCGTTTTCTAAAGAAATCATTGTAAACATGTTTTTAAATCGTTTTGTTATTGTTTACTTTTTCTCAATATGCAAATGCAAGCATTACAGGTGTTGTTTGGTAGGGTTATGGAGACCAACAAAAATGCGGGTCAAAACGTGGGTTGGGACAAGAAATTTTGAGTTGCAGGTTGGGGCATGATGTTTAAGTTGCGGGTTGAGTTGGGTTTACCCATTAATGTTGAAGTGGGCTGCGGTTTAGTTTGGGTCAAAAAATATTGACCCATTTCCAGCTTTGCTGGTAATAAATCGAAAGTATATTTTGATATAATATAATAATTGTTTTCGCTTAAAATAATTTTTTTGTGTAAGTACCTAAGAATTCCACTTTTTCGGCAACTACTCTAACCTACAATTAACTATCTTCACGACAAACATAACTAATCATGTTATATTCAATTGAATTGCAAATTATGAGGCTACACATCCATATATCTTTGAATATTTACAGCTATGCAACAGCTTAAAAATGCTTAAAAGGCATGAATTAAAATGAATGCTAATAAAGAACAGATTGCAAAGAGTCAATACAAGAAATTGTTACAATATCCTAAGCCAAATTATGCAGCCATTGAGAAATGAAAATATATATACACACAAAGTGAGTGATGCAGCTCAATGCGTCAGACAATTGATTTGTCAAACCAAACTTAAGTTTGTCGTATATACAAAACGAATCCAAAAATACTAATTGATTTTGAGCTTGTGAATGGCAGTTGAGATCACAGAATCTTGAATGATGGCCAAAATTGATGTTCAATTTGTGCACCGTCTGTCTGCATTATGCTTGAAGAATGAGTATTTAGACATCTTAAAATCAAATTGAACTTTGTTCAAATATTAAGTCTGGGTACTTTGCTCTGCACATTCTATAAATATTTATGGTGTCCCTTGTGAGCCATTGAATGCATATTTCTACACAATATACTCTACACAAAACCTTCCAATAAAGTTTCTCAACAAAAAGTTCAAATGTTATGAAATTAGTCTTGAAATATGGAATTCTGAAATTCCAATCACATTAGCCTCTAGTAAACTTAAAATTCTATTTTGGGCGAATGTTCTAAATGAAGTCTGCATTATTGCCAATAATCCATATACAGAACGAAGATGAAAAATGAAGACTTGAGATAAAGAACGATATTAAGAGATATATGCACCACTGTATCAGGTAATGGGTAAAAAATGCATAAGAAAAGCTGAGTCATGAATCAGGTCACCGCTCAGTTTGAGAATCGTACTTTCAAACAATAAACTCTAATAGCATCAATCAAATAGCTTTATAAACAAGCAATTTATTATTACATTGCGTTAAACCTATGGGGCAATTGAATTAAAAGAGCCTACCACGATCATACTACTACTATAATACTGTACGAGAAAAATTTTTGCATAGCAAACAAAAATGCACAGTATTTTTTAATTAAATGGATATTTTTTAGGCAATTTGCGAATGTCATTTTTTTCAACAACTGGTGATATTAGTAGACCTATAATATTTAAAATATCTTCAAACTTTGATACACATTAACTTTGTAATGTTATTTTTTGATATGATAAAATGAGGATAAAATTAAATGAGTTTAATTGAAACAAAATAACATTGTTTCAACCAATCCAAGAGATTTTGGCCGGAATACTTGTGGTTCATTAACAAATATTTAGTCCATACGAATGAAGCTTGAATTATCTCTTCTGTCAAGATAAGCACCATTTGAAACAAACAATGAATTAGGGCTAGAGGGGTGGCTCAGTAATTGATGCGAACCAAGTTCAAGCTGTGGGTAGCAATTAATTTAAAACAACGCATGTAATNTTTACTTTTTCTCAATATGCAAATGCAAGCATTACAGGTGTTGTTTGGTAGGGTTATGGAGACCAACAAAAATGCGGGTCAAAACGTGGGTTGGGACAAGAAATTTTGAGTTGCAGGTTGGGGCATGATGTTTAAGTTGCGGGTTGAGTTGGGTTTACCCATTAATGTTGAAGTGGGCTGCGGTTTAGTTTGGGTCAAAAAATATTGACCCATTTCCAGCTTTGCTGGTAATAAATCGAAAGTATATTTTGATATAATATAATAATTGTTTTCGCTTAAAATAATTTTTTTGTGTAAGTACCTAAGAATTCCACTTTTTCGGCAACTACTCTAACCTACAATTAACTATCTTCACGACAAACATAACTAATCATGTTATATTCAATTGAATTGCAAATTATGAGGCTACACATCCATATATCTTTGAATATTTACAGCTATGCAACAGCTTAAAAATGCTTAAAAGGCATGAATTAAAATGAATGCTAATAAAGAACAGATTGCAAAGAGTCAATACAAGAAATTGTTACAATATCCTAAGCCAAATTATGCAGCCATTGAGAAATGAATATATATATACACACAAAGTGAGTGATGCAGCTCAATGCGTCAGACAATTGATTTGTCAAACTTAAGTTTGTCGTATATACAAAACGAATCCAAAAATACTAATTGATTTTGAGCTTGTGAATGGCAGTTGAGATCACAGAATCTTGAATGATGGCCAAAATTGATGTTCAATTTGTGCACCGTCTGTCTGCATTATGCTTGAAGAATGAGTATTTAGACATCTTAAAATCAAATTGAACTTTGTTCAAATATTTAGTCTGGGTACTTTGCTCTGCACATTNAATTAATTTAAAACAACGCATGTAATTATTGATTACTTAGCTACATTACATAAAAGCTTCATTGGAAGGCAAGGAATGCTAGATATCTAACATTCCTTGTTGGACGTATAAATTATTTATATTAAATTTTTTCAATATGACTAATATTTATGATCATAAAAAACTTTATTACAGAATTTGAAGCCCAAGCCCGGTCAGTTCGAAATTTAAGAATTTCAAATACGGCCTTTTTAGAAGCCTTGCAAGATCACAACTCTGTTTAAGCTCAAATCAGAACAAAATACAATCAAGTTGAATAGGAAAGGCGCCAATGAAACGAAATCGGAAAGCAATGCTCTAATCAACCCTGAGCGTGTCGTTTTGCCTACATTGCAATTAAAATTGTATGCTTTTAAACAATTTTTGAAAGGAATCAAAAGTGAAAGTGCTAAATTTGCTCTTCACAACTAATTTTCAAGATTTTCATACATGAAAGTCGAAGCAAGCATACTCAGTGAGAAAACAAAAACATTTCCCTTGTGCAAACTTGATCAATTTGAGGCCATTGAGTATTACAAAACTGAAATGTTTTCGTCAACGCTGAATCAAGATGAAAGAATGTGCTTCGATACTATTCTAAATGTACCTTTAACTGTCCTCGTACCCACAGACTTACCCTTGACTGAAAAAAGATAATTTTTTAACATTATGATAGAATGTTTGAAGACACTTAATATTAATTATTCTCCGAAAGTGCATTACTTGTACATATATTTACCTGAAATGCATGGTATGCAATGTTCTATTACCAATCAGCATAGTGCGCGAATGTATCAAATGTTCAAAAACGTTTAATTTCGTTATGCTGGAAAACCTGTAAAAAGAATGATGCTGGATTTTATATGGGCGAATGCTGTGTAAATGTTTCCTAATACCTTTTCATTTTTCGTNATTTGGCATTGCGATATTTTTTATCATAACTCTAGAATTGCCAGAATTAGAACATTATTCCCAAATTCGGATACGAAATTATCAACTAGTAAAATTAATCAAGACATACATGAAATAATATCAACCTAAACTATTGACATTAAAAGCCGTTTGCATGTCAACAGTTGTTGAGGAGAGTTTGAAACAGAAAGTTAAGCAAAACACTTAATAAGCTGCTACAAAATAACTAATTAGCAACAATCTGAAAACTTGATAGCCATCAACCGATAAACAATGCAAAAGTCACAACCTTACTATTTTGAAGATGTCAGGAAATAACACAATTAGCGCTCGTTTGGACAATTTAGAGATGATAAACTCAATTCACTCTCCTTCAAAAATAAACTAATTATCACGAAAATAAGTTTTAAGCCGCCACTAGCCTCTGGCTAACAGACTTGAAACTTGTAATGATAAACAATTTTAAGATAATACGTGCCCCGCGCAATAATCTAAGTCTACTCGAAGTTTTTTTACTTGAAATGAGAAGATTTGAGAAATTTTCAAATGGCAGTGATAGCTCATAAAAAATAATATAAAAAGAGATGCTCCATAAACGACTTCAAAATGCTAAATTTTTTGTTAGCAACAAACCTGACAATATCCAATATTTGGATGTTTGTTAGAGATGGCAACAAGCACACGTTTAAGTTGATTTTGTGTCTCGAGACCTTCAAGTGTGGATGAATCGAAGAAGATGTTGTCTGGGAATGTACGAGATAAATCTAGCTGAATGTCATGAAGATCCTTGTCGTTGTTGGGCTTAATGTTAAGCGCTGTGTAGATGTCTTCATCCTCTTTCCGCATTTCACGATGTTGGACGAGTTGAAACCAAATCTAAATAGGCAATGAGGCGTAAACATTTTGTAATACTTGAAGTAGGTAAGCTAGGAAACTATAATTATCTGAACATAGGTATGCACAATTAATCGAATCGGTAACTGAAAATTGGACTTTGTGTAAACTGCATGTTTGATAATTACAGTTTAACTAGGGCCCTGCGAGTACTCGAAACTCNGAGGGGGCGGCCGACCATCCTTCCCTAAAACCGCCAAGAGGAGAGTGGTAGGACTGTGCACCAAATTAAATTTAATAGGTTGGATTAGTAATAGCTTCAAAATGTGATATCTGCAAAAATTCAAGCTTCATTCTTGATTGATATACTTAATAGTAAAGACGCATATTTATGGTCGGGATAATAATTACAGCAAAAGACAGCAGATTAAACGCTGAAATTGTGCAAACAATTTATTGGCCTAAATACCACCATAATGTTGTTGATACTGAAGGCATGCCGACGGCTGTTAACCAAAAACAGATGCTTAGTCATAATCGATGTTCGAAATTGATAGACATAATAGAGGAACCTTTATATTACAAATATTGACCAACTGTTTGGTAATTGTCCTTTGGAGAGAGTGTAAATCTTACAAAATATTGCTAATATCTTACAATTATAAAAAACGTCAATAAAGATGTCACCAAAAAGTATAAAATGTGATCATATTGAGATTAAATGTTAATTTAATATTTCCTACAGAACAGAAATACATTATGATGTTGTCAATATGTTCAAAGGTACATTTCCAGTTGAATGCACAAATGAGCCAAGCGCAGGCACATACTTGATTTCGAGATGCTTAGAATTAGAATCAGCACTTTTTTAAAAAAACCTGATTTTTTAAGGTCGTTAAATGTAAATAGAAAATTCCAGACATTTCCAAATTTCGAAGTCATCTTTCATTACGAATGGTTTTTAAAAATCTCATCAATTTAATTGAATACTATCCTTTTCAAACTAAATTTCATTTTTGCATAGAATAAATAAAGAATCATTGGAAATTAAAATGCACAAAAAAGATATTGCGGTAGAATAAAAAAACCGCATGCCTGTAACCTTAGCAAAATGTTGAATTTGGCATTGCGATATTTTTTATCATAACTCTATAATTGCCAGAATTAGAGCATTATTCCCAAATTCGGATACGAAATTATCAACTAGTAAAATTAATCAAAACATGCATGAAATAATATCAACCTAAACTATTTACATTAAAAGCCGTTTGCATGTCAACAGTTGTTGAGGAGAGTTTGAAACAGAAAGTTAAGCAAAACACTTAATAAGCTGCTACAAAATAACTAATTAGCAACAATCTGAAAACTTGATAGCCATCAACCGATAAACAATGCAAAAGTCACAACCTTACTATTTTGAAGATGTCAGGAAATAACACAATTAGCGCTCGTTTGGACAATTTAGAGATGATAAACTCAATTCACTCTCCTTCAAAAATAAACTAATTATCACGAAAATAAGTTTTAAGCCGCCACTAGCCTCTGGCTAACAGACTTGAAACTTGTAATGATAAACAATTTTAAGATAATACGTGCCCCGCGCAATAATCTAAGTCTACTCGAAGTTTTTTTACTTGAAATGAGAAGATTTGAGAAATTTTCAAATGGCAGTGATGGCTCATAAAAAAATAATGTAAAAAGAGATGCTCCATAAACGACTTCAAAATACTAAATTTTTTGTTAGCAACAAACCTGACAATATCCAATATTTGGATGTTTGTTAGAGATGGCAACAAGCACACGTTTAAGTTGATTTTGTGTCTCGAGACCTTCAAGTGTGGATGAATCGAAGAAGATGTTGTCTGGGAATGTACGAGATAAATCTAGCTGAATGTCATGAAGATCCTTGTCGTTGTTGGGCTTAATGTTAAGCGCTGTGTAGATGTCTTCATCCTCTTTCCGCATTTCACGATGTTGGACGAGTTGAAACCAAATCTAAATAGGCAATGAGGGGTAAACATTTTGTAATATTTGAAGTAGGTAAGCTAGGAAACTATAATTATCTGAACATAGGTATGCACAATTAATCGAATCGGTAACTGAAAATTGGACTTTGTGTAAACTGCATGTTTGATAATTACAGTTTAACTAGGGCCCTGCGAGTACTCGAAACTCGAACGAGTTAGAGGTCTAAATACTCAACTCGACATTTCGAGTGCTCGGATGAAATTCGACATTAGCTTGAATGGGATCTATTTTTCTTCAATTTTTGCTGCTAAGGTCGAAGAATCTATCTCAAATTGTAAATCATCAGGATTGGTTTCTCTCATTTAGTTTAACATTTCGTAATTCCCTCGTGCATTTACATAGGGTAGTACTGTTATATATATAGCTTAGTTTAAGGAGAAAAAAAGTTTAAATATGTTTGTCACTATTCAAACTCACGAATTAGTGTTTCAACTGGACTCGAACTTAAAAAAGTATCCTCGCAGTGGCTTAGATTGAACGTTTTTGTACTCACATGCACGACTTCCTACATTACATCATAATGATAACTAATTGTAATTTAGCAGATAAAACGTGATAGTACACATATTGACGAAATCTACTATTAATCATTATCTTTCGGTAGAATGAATCAAACAATTTCATTGCAGAGGAAGCAACTGATTTACTAAAGGGTACCATAAAAAATTAATATTTTTTATATTATGCATAATGTTCACTTGATAGATGGGAAATTTCTAGTAATTTAACAGCTATTTTAAAAATTCATGGTTACAAAATAATTCCCAACCATATTTTGTGAAGCTTTTATATCAATGCTACGACCGTATGCTGATTGCGATGTTAACAAGCGGTTTTACCAGACAAAAATCATTAACCAATGCTAGAGACTATACGGAGTGACAAAAGTACTAGAAAATCATTAATGGTCAAAGAACTCCACCAGGCATCACATCCAATGATACAGACGAATTAGATTGTTATAGAAACGAGTTGCTTTTATCTTGAAAAATAGGAATTGGAATGAAAGACTGCGAGTTGTTAATTGCTTTTAGCAACAAGTTTTTTTTGAAATTAGTCTGAATAGAATGTGGTAGCAGAGAAACTATACTTAAGGCTACTATTTCTCTAAGTTATTAAATACTTCAAATCATCCACAGAAATTGAGAACAAATGCACCTGGAAATGCATTAAGAGTTAAGTTCATATGAAAAGACTGTTTCAACTTTGAGAAAACTCATTGCTGCTGATTAATTCAGGAATGATTTTCAGGCATCAGGATGACTAACAATTTTTGAAAAATAATGAACTATTCTCAGAGCAAAGCGAAAACATTTTAATTTTTTTTTGGTATTATTGGTAGGGTGAAAAATTAATTAAATCATCTGCAATTATCATAATAGAATGAAATAAGTAAAATATAATTCACGAACAGTCTATTCTGGACGATTCTTAAAAAATTTTTCACAACAAAAGCAATATTTTTCAGAAATAAATTTACTTATTAACAATGGTGAAATGTATTTTTAAATGATTTGAAAGCACAACTTAAGTACAATATTTGGTACTTTTCTAAGTTTGACTCTGCCTAACATATGATCTAACTATAAATACAGAATTGTTAAACAACAACTAATAAATTATCATGAGAATCTATGCCGTCATCATTGAAGCCAATCTAATATAAATGATGTGGTCAAAATCACCCCTTTAAATTAGAC
>CABFPE010000237.1:829116-866464 GCA_900660155.1 Hofstenia miamia
CTGCTGATCAGACTCAACACAGATCAGCACTCTGCGTGCCAGGGGTAGCCAGAGGACAAGCATGATTAAGCCGGCTGCACACTTCTAGGGGAAATGCCAGAGCTGATCTGTTGCCACCCACTCTTCAGTCCGTTGACTGGACTTTCTAACTTTGACTCTGCCTAACATATGATCTAACTACAAAAACTATAGTTTGCCAACAGAATTGTTAAACAACAACTAATATAATATCATGAGAATCTATGCCGCCATCATTGAAGCCAATCTAGTATAAATGATGTGGTCAAAATCACCCCTTTAAATTAGACAAAATTGGGATGACAGGCCACCAAAGAGCACGATTAAATTGGAAATCAGTGACTGGATTGTCATAAATTACCCCTATGGAAAGAGAACACAAGTCGTGTTTGAGGCTACTCTATTGAAGAAGACTTCTCAATTCTCAAACAGGTTCTGCTGACCCGATTCTGCAGATTGTGACATTATTACGTTAGATGACGTGCGTCAGAAGATGAAAATGCCCGACATCCTTCCTAACGGCGGATACAAATTTGAAGAAACCGTGGACTATGAATTTCAGTTTCATTTAATAGTTGAAAACAGCATTTTTGCTTTCATAAAGCTTCTGATAAATTGTATTTCGAGATTTTCATTTTCAATATATTTTTTGCCTTACAACTACTTACCTTTAGATACTATACTAGCAATTAGTGAACACATTAAAAAATGTAGGCCTATACTTTGAGGAAAGTGCAACCGAATGTATAGCTCAACTCATACAGATTCGCCATTCATCGCTAATCATGTCTATGTATTAATGTTAGAGGCAAGGTTAATTCCACAAAGAGCATTCATAGAAGATATTGACCCTAAATATAGTGAAAAACTAATAAATATGATAGCTGGCCAGTCATCGCACAAGAGGGTGACTTTGGCCACCAAGTAAGTTTTTAAAAAAGTTTTATCTATGATATCTATGAATATCAACACAGCATGAGGAAGCTTGAATAATTTGAAGGTTCATAAAATTATTAATTACAAATGTTAAAAACCGGCTAAAGTCACTCCCTTTTACATTATTAAGAAAAATTAATCTAAAAGTAATCATTGCTACAACACAGAATGGAATAATGTTTCTCCTAAGAAATGTAAAACATCTCAACAACTATTAAGAATTATAAGAAACATGCACATGGTGGTGATTTGTAACACCTAACCCCCCCCCCCCCAATGATGAGTGTGTTAGAAATTTATATATTAATTTATCTTTTAAGCATCCTTGAATGAAAATAGTTTACTATATTTGCCAAAAATTCAGGCATATTTGACTGAGACTAGTACTGAAATAATTAACAAGAAAAAAATAGCTTTTGGCATTATAGTGCGAGCTTACCCACAAAACATTGAGGGTGAAAAACTAATGATAATTAATTTGACTAGCACTTGTTAATATAATAAAACCTCATATATTATAAACCTTATCACATAACAAATGTAAAAAAGAATATGGCTTCGCGTACGCCAATTAACTAAGACCTACTAAAGACTACCTGGTTTAGAAGTTAGAGGTTAATAGAATAAATGAAATGTCAATTACGGTGATTGTCACTGTAGTAACTCAATTTCCGGACGTCACCTTAATGTGATGTCAACACATACATCCGGTACGGTAATACTACCGCTTGTTCCTCTCAAATAGGACGATAAAAAGATATTCAAAAAGAAAGTTGCAGTAATGACTTTGGACTTAGAACAACAAAATACTTCCCCATTCTTGGTAAATAAACCTGAACTGAAATATTGAATATAGATAGTGAAAACAATTGGCTAACTAGTAATTAATTAAAAATTTAAATGTAAAGTAAGCAAAAAACAATTTTGAAGAAACCTGATGGAAATTTGACTTTGATGAAATGATTATTTAACATCAATATCAAGTGTAAATATACAATTGCATGAAAATATAAACACATATACATGCAGCCGATAAAAGTACTAAAGTATAACTAAAAAAATGCACATTGGGCTTACAAGTCTGTCATTTTCATCCAACATTCTAAAATTTCAGTGAAATTTAAGTGATTAAAGTTTTAAGAAGTAAAGGTTTTTCGTTTATGGTTGCAAGATGGCCCTAATTGTTAGTAAGGGATTTTTTGCGAAGTGTACGGTCGGTATTGGCCAAGAAAAAGTCTTAAAGTAAAGCATTTGAAAAGAACTTTATGTTTACATTGAAAAACTCAAAAACTAAAGCTAAGCAGGACCTAGAGCAAAGGAGTCGCGAACGAGGTGGGCTTAGATGGAAAGGAGCGGGGACAGATGATCTTCCCCCTTAATAGCGAATTGCTTTAATTACATGTTATTCAAAATACGTTTTGCATTGATTTGGTAAAATGTTTTGAAATATATCTTGTAAGTGGATGAAACACATCCATTTTTTCAATTTTACATACAAGTCAAAATATTAACAATACATAAAGCATGCAAGTTATATTCTGCAAAACATGATATGCTAAATGTTAGTTTTTGCCAATACGCCGAGTGGTCTTTTACGCTAGACTTTACGGTATTTAAAACTCTCCAAAATGATATTGATTGTAAATAAACTATTTTTTCAACAAAAATGTTTAAGTGTGTCAATTGATAAATATGCATATATTCGTTTATAAAATGAATTGCACAATTGCATAAATGTCAAATCTGCAAAAACAAAATTGCTTCTTTTAAAAACTTTTGGTCGGCGACCTTGAAATGGGAGTACATTGCAATTTGATCACCATAATAGAGTGGCTCAATAAGCTTAAGGCTTCTCAGCACAAATTAAACACTATTAGCGGACATTTAAAAACGTCTAAACGGGCTTTGTGTGCCTACAAGACGATAACGTATTCCTCCGAGGGAATTACCAGTCGTGATTTTGTATTATATTCAGCGATTAGAATTCATTCAATCACTATAAATGACGCAAACGAGCACTTAATTGTGTCGTCATTTTAGCGACGCTTAGTTGCTTCAAATTGGGCATTACAAGGAAAAATCAGAGTTTCACCTCTATGAATTTTCTAAGAACTTCATAGGCAGGGGCCCAGCTAGAAGAACTATATGAGTGGGTGCATTCCTGCCCCTACAATAGTTGCAATAGGATAGTCTCATTTTACTTCACTAAACTACTAAACTTACTACATGTATAGCATGTAATACCATGTAATAATGATCAAATTACGCAAAGACGATATATGAGACATATGCGTCTATGTTTGAACACACTAGACCTAATTGAAAAACAATAACAGCACATGTATAAAATTTGAAATTCAATTTCTTCTGCTCTATTTTTTCGTTATATATGTGCAGGGAGATCTAATAAAGTATTTTGACACATCAATTTACTAAATATTAGGAAAAACAAACTAAGGGAACGCAAGAATTTGCACAGTAGGCTACAAGTGTACTAAAATCAATTAAAAATTGAAATTCATGATTTGATTCGCAAAAATGAATAAAATCAAGCAATGCAACTAATTTCCCTACAAAAAAATCAATTTTAGAGCATTTTTGACAACAACGGTATCTTATTAATTTATTATAAGCGCGCTTATAAAAATATATATACCGGTGTATATATATATATATATATATATATATATAGTTTTTAAAATTCTTAATTTTTGCTTCAATTAGTAAAATTCAATTATATAACAACCTATAAACAGGATTTAGAATTAAATGTACAAATGGTAAGCAAAGTGTACCCTTTAAACACTTAGACACCAATTTTACATTATTCTCTAAATCAAACTGCTTACTTCGGCTAATAAAAAATCTTTATTAGTAAAAATAAAATGTGTTGCAATTATAGCTCCGATATTTACTGAGCCAAAATACATGTATGAATTGTTTTAACAACGTTTTTCACAAAATTTGTTTATGGAGGTGTATATGCCATCCAGACAGGATTCCGTTGAGCAAATAATTCTCTCCCCCTACCTTTTTTCCTTATGAAAATTTGAAGAACCTAAGCAAAATATAAGAAAAGAACACAGAAGAGTTTTCAGTGCAGGTTTAGACCTGAAAGGGCTCAGGCTCGTGAGTTTTGGCCAACATCAGACTTAAAAACCAACTTGAAGAGATTTCGCAGATACATTGACATTGAATTTGATGCCTTTTCTCTTTCTGTCAAAATTTTAGTCACCGCCCTCTGTTTAATTGTTGTTTTAATAAACAATTAACCTTGATTTATTTCTCAGCAAAATTCTAGTCCAATTATATATGAAAATTCAATTAAACAGAAAATAAGAGTATCATTATATCATTATATGCGAAGATATTTTTATGATTTTACCAATTTGATATTAGAGTTTATAGTTTAATAGTCCTTGGGGATTTAGAAATGAATATAGTTAAAACACGAATGTCGAATAAAATATCAAACCGAAAAATTAGGAATTCATAAGCATAGAAGCTGCTGTACACACAGTGTTGGAACCATGCCTTGATTTTTCGGCACGAAAAAAAATGTAAGCACAAGCCCGCCACGACACGAACATCTATAAATTTTACGTTGAAAATAAAAGGCATCGTAGATAAAACCTGTATGAATGAAATGTTTTTGGCGGCAAATTGTTTCAATAATTTAACAAATTGTTCAAGGAACAAAATTTTCGATGATTTTAAAATGCAAATTAATAGAATTAGAAAATCAAAATAACAAATATAATTTATACATATTTTAATGTGGGCACGAGCACGCCAGGGGCAAGAAAATTTCTGTTAAAATGGTCACGGCACGGTTCCAACGATGTGTACACAGACTAGAATTGTTAAAGAAAATCTGTTCTAATTTGAATATTCCTTGCAGCATAATTGAAATCAGAGTTTGCAATCAGATAAAATGCCAAATATATGCACTTCTCAATAAAATTTACAATCGCTGTGCGGTATATAAAACTACGTAAATGTTTTAAAATGACAAATGAGAACAAAAGTGAAATTGCATGAGTGAAAGCAATACCTGATGAAAAAGTTAGTGATAATTAAAGAGCCTAATTAAACGGTTTTGGTAAATAAATAGCAGTAACTATATAAAATACGTCTCCGGCAATTTATTGACAAGGGAAAACGCTTGCAAATGAAATGAATCTACAAAGGAAATAACTCACTTCCTGTATTGATATGATGCTGGGCGATAAAAAAATCAATATCACAATAAAGGTCAATGTTAACTCAACAACCGAATAGCATGCTTTCCAACTACATGGATTGATGATTTTAGGTAGTGTCGTAAGAATAAAATGGTCTCCGAGCAAAGTAATAATAAAATTTCTAGAGAGGATTGGCTTAAAGGATTTTAAGGAAGCACTTGTAAATAGACTAAAATATAATTTCCAAAACAATAAATACAGTGAACTCAGCACAAGCCTGATGAAAGTTCACCCAGATTATACGCAAAAATATCACTTCAAAGATTTATCGCGTTCAAACATACATGTAGCGTCTTCTATAGGAGAGAACAAGTGTATTGCTGACGTACATCCTATTGATAGTTTCTGATCTAGATTATCTTAGAATACTGTTTCCTTGTTTGAAAGGACAGCCTCCCAAAATCAAAATCACAAAATATAGAAAGCTGTCTTCTAAATCACATTATCATACAATAAGTTTTTAAAAGCAAGCAATAGGTTAAACTGTAAATAACCTTCAAAAAGCAAGTTTTGTTATTAAATTAATGTGAATAACGGTTGATGATTCTTTATAGTCAATTCGTCTTGAAAAATGGAATGCAATTAAAATATACGCATCCATAGTTGCAGTAAGCAATGTGCCGCACTAGTAGGCAGTAGACTACCTTTTAACTAGGGCTACTACATGAAAATTTCTAAATCTAAGATAATTCGTTTCTAAAACTTCAGATCAAGCATAACCAAGTTCATTGAAGATTGAAATAAAAATAATCTAACACTTCCAAAGCTGAACCTACTAACTAACCCAAAATCTTCTTGTTTGAAATCACAAGATTTGCGTTTGTTGTCGCATTTCATTTTTTATCCTATTGAGTACAAGCTTTACATGATTTATTAGCTCTTTTGATATTGCAGATAACATATACACTTCAACGGAATTTATTCGATAGATCACCTTTTAAAAATGCTGCAATAAGAAAACTTGAAATATTTACTATTACTATTAGATACTAAAAACAATTTTACAATAGCCTGTTAATTGGAAATATTATACAATATACTATATTATCATGCGCACTGCAGCGATCCATTTAAACTCAATTCAACCAATTTACAATACAATTAAGGTTTGCGATCCAAACCTAAACTAAATCGATTCAATTTCAACTATCCTTCAAGTGCCATTAATTAATGTAGTAAATTATGTAATACACTTTTATTAAGCCCGCGAAATCGCAATATGCAAAAATACTTAACTAATTAACAATACATTCTAAAATATTATTTGATAAGTACACGTTTGATTGCTGCATCGGTATAGATTTGATTAAAAACATTTTAACTAAACAGACATTGATACGTAGTAAGTAAGGAAAAACACGCGCTCAAAATCAAATCTATAGTTAAAAAGGAACTTATAATCGTGGTTTATATTCATTTTTTCAAGTAAAGGCTAATCTGCCATAGCATTCGGTAGAAATTGTAGGCTTGCTTACAAATTCATCTTTTCCTACTCACAATCAAATGCATAGAACTGCAATACACAAAATGTATAAACCTTAATTACAATATCAGTTCCAATGCATTTTTAAACTCAATCACTAAACATAAACTCAAACCTTCTTACGAGATTCAATCTTTGAGCACAAAAATAATGAAATATTAACCCCCCACAAAGGATCTCAGAATTTTCAAACGGGTATGCTGTTTGATATAATTTTGATTTTAAAATTGATTATTCGAACAAGAATTAAGTATTTAAAATTCATAAGCTACCTTCAAATTTCAAGATTGGATTTAACACCGGCATAAACGCATAAGCATAAAATTTTAAAATTTAAACTTGCTCATCCCTTTATCTAAGCCAAATGGAAGTATGTACCCTACCCACCCCTAAATCCGTCCATGACTTAACGCAACCTATAAGAATATCAAATGCTATAAAAACAACTATGAACGACTGATAGCCACACCTCCTAGGACTTAATAAAGCGCTAAAAACTATTATTGCATTGAATAATAAATTTTTAATCATATGCGTGATGATTTTAAGATGTTAAAGGCACTTCCATATGCGTATCGAATGCACAAACTGACTAGATTATTTCACAGATAACGCAGCTTAAGCAAACTAAGTTAACAAACTTACACATTAAAACAATCATGCACGTTTACAAAACGCAAACAATTAAGATTTACTGCTTTGCATTTCATTTTCACGCTTCAGTTGTAACGAAAAATTATATTTTAATTTTCACCAAATTGAAGTTCTTACCAACTTCAATGAATAAAAGCTGCGAGAAATTTTTTTAGAAATCATTAACAAAATGATGTATATAAACGATTCTTTTTCACAAATTCAAATGCGTATACGCAGCCTAGTACTTTATGAAACAACTTCAAATTGATTCTCAATTGAAAATTATAAAAAATATGATGGCGTTGACTTCAGTTGTGAAAAAATATGAAAAACAATTGAAAACAAAGAAACTACTAAACTGCAAACAAAAAACACAGAATTTCACCAAGTGGCTCAAATTCCTCGAATGGTATTCATGTATCAAAGTGGGAAGTTGTTTCCCTAAATTTTACTATTCAAAAATATTCAATTGATATTTGTAAAAAAGTTTTTGCAGTAAATTAATAAATGAAAAATTAATAGGAATAAAATATTTTCCATTATTGTATCCCGATGGTGACCTAAATCAGTATGAAAATCTAATGGTTTAATACGTATCTTGAGATCGAATGAAGTTCCATCGACTGGTTTTTCAGTAATCCTGCTAACAAACAGGTACAACCCAATACTTTCTGGGATGAAGTAATAAGCATAAAAGAGCTCTAAACACATTTCAAAACAACTGTTGTGTTTCTTTGGCAAACTCCATTTATGAAAAAGAAAATGAGGTAACCATTAGATAAAAACAGGCTAATAAAAATTTTATTGCGAAGATTAAAAAATTGACATTGTTAAAGTTGTACCAATATCGAGCAAAAGAATTATCTACACATAACTTGTTATTTACACACGTTAGAATAGTATCCGAAAAGCCGCGTTGTGCCAAAAAAACTGGTCTATATGCATCATTGATTTAAAACTGCATAAGCGATGATATGCATTTGTGAAATCGAATACCTGATCTAAAAGACGTAAAGCATTGTATCTGTAAGATTTATTCGCGCATTAATTTTTAATGAAAATACCTTACAATAACAGCAGTTATAACAGTTAAGTAACAAAGAGTCACTTTAATATAATTGTATTAAGTCAGAAATGCGAGTGCTATTCTATCTAATCAAACCTTTAAATTCAATCACCTAATTTAATTTATCAAATATGAGAAAGCAATGCCAGTTAACACCGAGAACTTACATAAATTCCTGCAGGGAAAAATCATTGAAACTAATTACATAATTGTTTAATACAGAATTGGAAGAAGTAAACTTTAAAAGAAAAATGGTTTATTAAAGAGCGGGAAAATGTCAATGTCAAACTGCGGAGATGAATAAGTGAAGCATTTACGTGAGATCGGTTGAACTTAACATAAATGGAGTGGAATACTAATGAATCAAGTTTCATCAATCCACCGACGATCTCTAACATTCGAGAGTTGTCAATAACAATGATTTTCACAAAAAGTTTACATATTAAATATATTGTAATGGCGATTTAACGCCATATTGTGCTATAAGCGAGGTATAGATTTGAAATTACAAAGAAATTGTATATAACTCATTGTTTTATAAAGCACAGACTGCTCTCAGGAGAGATCGCTATAATGTGCACTCTACCGCATTACAATATTAAATCAAGCATATTAAAGAAAATCTCATTTACAATACTGCTGCCGTTAAATTATTCTAAGAGGCAGACGTCATACTATATTATTTTAGAAAATGACATAGTAATTGAAACATTTCCAAAATGCAAGAAACTCAGCAAAATACAAATGCTTAATAAACGTCAAAAAGTAGAATGTTAGCTATGGCATTGCAGCAGCATTGCTCTCCTTGTCTACTTAGTAAATGCTCACTTTAAATTCCAATCTGATATTGTTGCCTCATCTATAAAAAAGCCTGCAGAAGGTCAATTTGAAACGATACTACATGTATACCATCAGTAAACTTACATCAAACTTAATAGTATATATTTTATTTTAAATTTATTTGTATACACCACTTCGTTGTATAATGCATTTTCAAATTTAAATTTACATTTAAATTGTTTTGCCAAATTGTGAACTTAATTACTAATATATATATATATATATATATATATATATACGAAAGTGCTGATTACCGATTTTTCCCAAAGAATAAATTAAAAGACGAAACGCATTTAACCATTTGGCTGATAGTTTTGAACATTTTTTCACAAATTTTAAGAATTTTTGTATCTCTTTAAACTCTTACAACAATTATATATGAACATATATACATCTATGTGTATATATCTAAGATCATCGTCAACATCGTAATGTAGGATATCACAAAATTGTGATTCTTAATCATATTCTAGCAAGTCTATAAAACCCGTATAAGCATATAAAAATTATTTTTCTTACTAAATAGTAGCATAATAGAAAAACATCTGAAGAAACGTCTGTGAATATTAACTAAAGTTCGTGAAAAACGAATTTGTGAATTGAAGTTAGCCAGAAATTGGTGTCACAACAGAAGCTAGTGGTATTGGGAATCAGCTTGATTCAATGCCGAGATTTGAATGAAAAATAATAAGAATCAGAGGCTTAAAATCATAAATTTTAGAAAGCCAAGAATCATGCTCAGTCTCGATTTTTTTACAACCAAAAATATTACGGAATTCTGGATTTCACAGAGTATTTTGAAACTAAATAGATCGGGTGGATGGAAAGATTGGATATAATCCCAATCTCTCTCATTTCTTACACTGATAATTTTTTATACGATTCTGATAAGAAACGTTTGTATAACATAACGTGTAAAATTACTAAGTTAATTTAAATTCGAGGAATGCAATTCTTGGAATAAAAGCGCCATAAATCGATAGTCCTATCATAGCATTAGAAAAAATTTAATGCGGATGTTGCTAAAAATACCTGATGGAATAATAATTTAAAATAAATTTGTTGCATTACTCATGTCGCTGGTTCAGTATGCATTATTTCCATGGATGTCACGAGTGCGTCAAATTCTATGCGCGAAGCAGTGATATAATTAACAACTAATTATATTAGTTGAATTTCGCATTCATTTCAACTCTGATAAATAAACTAAATGTCAGCCGCTGTACTCAGCGTCACAGTTGACGTCACAAGATGGAGTCTTCTTTTGTAGGAAATTGCCATCACTAATTAAAATACTTTAGTATGTAATCATGTATANTACGGAATTCTGGATTTCACAGAGTATTTTGAAACTAAATAGATCGGGTGGATGGAAAGATTGGATATAATCCCAATCTCTCTCATTTCTTACACTGATAATTTTTTATACGATTCTGATAAGAAACGTTTGTATAACATAACGTGTAAAATTACTAAGTTAATTTAAATTCGAGGAATGCAATTCTTGGAATAAAAGCGCCATAAATCGATAGTCCTATCATAGCATTAGAAAAAATTTAATGCGGATGTTGCTAAAAATACCTGATGGAATAATAATTTAAAATAAATTTGTTGCATTACTCATGTCGCTGGTTCAGTATGCATTATTTCCATGGATGTCACGAGTGCGTCAAATTCTATGCGCGAAGCAGTGATATAATTAACAACTAATTATATTAGTTGAATTTCGCATTCATTTCAACTCTGATAAATAAACTAAATGTCAGCCGCTGTACTCAGCGTCACAGTTGACGTCACAAGATGGAGTCTTCTTTTGTAGGAAATTGCCATCACTAATTAAAATACTTTAGTATGTAATCATGTATACTTAAAAATGGATAGCAAATCTAGATATCCATGAAGTATAAACCAGATGTTAACTCCAAAGTATGGTATTTCAAAGAATAGGTCGAAACTCAATAAAAAATGGTAAGGCCGGTTGTCAGTAAAATATGTATCAACTAGTCTTTGATGGAAACACTTCCTTTAACTACTCTAATGACAAAACGGGTTGATATTGTGATTTTGTCGCTTGATTCCAAGATATTGGATACATGGAAGGAAGGATTGACATTGATGAAAATATCCGCATTCGCAGTTGGAAATATCTATTTTTTGGATAATTTTGCAAATACAATAGTACTTTAGACAATACATGCTATGAACTAGAAGAGGAACATTTGGCACAAAGGAATAGTTTGTAAAACGAAAATCTGCTTCCTGGAAGCAATGTTGAATCAATGTGTGAAATGGGCGTGGAGAGACGCGGGCCTAAACACAATAAGAATAGGTCGGATTGTCCATCAAAATGGTCATTTTATCAAAATAATTTTTAAGTTGAATAGTCAGTACTAAGAGATTAATTAAGAATTACTCAAGTTCAAGAAATAAAAAACAAATAAAAATCGCAATTAAAGCGCAAAATGGTATTATTGTAATTTAAGATAGAATTGGCACTATAGGAATGCTGCTCCCAATATCAGACAGGTTGGACATGTTAAGGAATGAAATGAATTTATATAACAAGCATTTGCAATTCCAATTTTTTTCACTTTTTCGAACGAAAATAAATTAAGACGTCTTAAGAAAATTGCGAAATATGTTCTCCCTATATCCAGTTCATGCTTATCGCAAGCTGTCACAAAACACAGAGCACGAATGCATAGTTAGGAAAGTGGCTTAGAAATTTGATATTTTCGCGAGCTTGGGGAAATCTTGTTTTCATTGTTTATGTGCTGGGTGGCCTCGGCTTGAAATTTCAGGCTCATTGAAAACATCGGTGGAAATGCTTACATCACTGCACTAAATATTAAAAAACATTTACTACACGCCTTCATTCATAAGGCAAATACCCGAGACAAATAGTGAACCATTTTTTGAATTTTGAGTATAAAAATACTGCCGTATACAACATTGCTGATTACATTTCTGGACATACATTTTCACGTAAACAGCTTGCAGATGTTTGGTATGAATATTGTAATTTGAGTTATTCTGAATTTATGCGGGATTTGGAAGAGCTACAGCTTGCACCCAAGTGATTTTAACATTAATTTACAAAGATTAAGTAATTAATGCAGTTTTTAGTCATCCCTGTCTGCATATCACGCCACTTTACAATATCGGCAAAGCGTGCCATTTGAGTAACACTAATTCGTGAATTTTATAACCAATGAAAAATTGTGTTTAATGTTTTTAATCTTAAATTTTTTGTATTGAAATTTCAGAATGAAGTGACACTTATCAGGCTAAAAGCTGGTAAAAGTCTCAAAAAAACATCCAATCGTTCATTAAACAATCTCCATAATTAGTCAGTGGGTCGTTTACGGAAATCGATTTTGCCTCCAATATTAAAAGAGCAATCTTGCAAGTATCCCTGGCCTCCGAGTGTGGATGAATACATGTGGAAGAAAATTTCGCTGGTGAAGAATCAACATATGGAGTTGCACCATTTTAAAATAGCAAATAATCAGGTCAAATAAATATTCGAATGGTAATTACAAGATTGATTGTATTCAACGATGTGCAAAGTTTATAAACACTCACCAAATCACAATTCTTTCTTAGAGGCTATGATTCTAAGCATGAATTAGCATAATAAAGTTCTTAAAATACATGGCTCCAGAAAGAAAGATAAACCGCCGGACCAAATCATTTAGAACAATCTGTAAAATAATCTTAAAGAAACTCAATGCCATCAAGATAAAAATATGCTCATCAAGGAATTAGCTCAATTCTTGCAACTATTGCCTACCATGAAAATATGCGGTGAGAGAATATCAATGATGAATTGAAAAAAAATATACGACCGTGTACTAAATTTCACGAAAGGTAGCAGCATAAAAAGAAAGATTCTTCGAATCCGTCATTGTCAGTGCAATTGACTAAACCTGCATATAGCGATTGGCAGGAATATTGAAAGTTGTATATTGCGATTCTGTTGCTAGACAATATGATTGCTGAACCGTGAAAGTGACTTAGCATTGACAAACATGCTCATTATGAGTTGTTTCAATTAATGCCACAACGTGCCTTAAAGATGCACGGCATAAAATACCTGATTTTGGAATCTTTGCGTTCAGAGGTAAAACAATGGGAATTTACCTGGCAGTGTGATTTCCTTGCTGATGTCTATTAGGGATATTTGTTTTATTCTACTAATGTGCAAGAGAACTACTTTATGTTCTTGTCAAATTACTAATTGAAAGTTGTGAGTGCGAAATATAGTTTATCTGTTTCCAAAGAATTCACACACATGACTTTGGAAGCTTGTAGTCAAGCACTTGGGGAATCTAAAACTACTAGCAATGTGAGCATTAAAATTTGATGAACTTGGATAAACAAAACAACTATTGTGAAAAAATTAATTGAAAGACAATCTCATTGTAAGATTTTCTAAAATATCGCAGTGGAATTGGGCGAAGAATAATGTTTGCCAATTTTGGGAGTATGGGACATATAATGTAATGGGATTGATATGTGAAAGGGCTGGAACCAAATCCAATGAGAATAAATAGGCCCGTGACTAATAAAATTCTGGACCCACAGAACCCTAGTATTAATGTATCACGCAAATTGTGTTTTGAAAATTTTATGAAAATAAAATAATATTATCTAGTACTTGTAAGCTTTCCATTCCATATTATGCGCATCTCAGTCAGAGTTGCAAATGGGTCCATCCGATCAGATATACGGGTCGGGTAAATCAAAGTTGGGGTCGAAATATGAGTGAGAAATTGTAGAATTATTGATTATGGGTCACAAGACTACGGGTTAGTTTGGGTCGTGTGTAATATTTTATTGGCTCACCATTCTCAGCTTAGTTAAAAGATATTGCAAAATCACCAACGTAAATACAATTAAAAGAACATATGTCACTTTCTAAAATAATAAACAGTATAGTAAATGCCATTCTCGAGCACGCTTGAGCGGTTGAGTACTTATACTATTGGGAACTTCTAAAATAAATTTTTTAACGAGTGTGTCGACATCGGCAGTAAAAAGGCTTCATCGAAGACACTAGTATATATATATATATATATATATATATATATAAATCATGATAAATGGTTATATATTGTGGCAATCCCTGTTTCACCTTTTGAATTTAACACTAATTTTTTCAACAGCCTTGTTGCCGCCCCGACAATGATTGGTAAAAAGTTGAAGTTATCTAACTGACCTGGATAATGAATTAAAAACAAACACTGAATTAAAACTAAATTATTTAACAAAATTAACTTGTTAATAAAATATATTAATAAAGGAAAACTACTAGTTTTCGTTGAAACTTACATTTCGAATTTTCAGACTTGTTCTTGGTCACCCAGGGCCTTTAGGCTCAAGAAAATTATACAAGAATTCGTTGTAATAAACTACAAAAAACAAAAAAATTAATTAGAGACATGAAATCCGTTATTGCGATGAGATAAATGCTACTAAAATGACACATTTCTATTAAATATTCAAACACATTAGAGACAAAAGTTGGAAATTGCTTTTCAGACTTACATCAAAGTGCATTTTAAATCGATATTCGCAAATTTCTTACATCTGATAAAATGACGATGTATTTGACGATTTCGCAATTGCGAAAGCGTTACTCAGACGAAAAACAGTAACCAAACCACACTCAGAATAGTACAAAACTAATCGCAAGTTAAGAGGACAGTATTCTACTTTCTATTGAGTCACAGAATTCTCCAAAGTGAACATTAGGAAAATCATATACCGTTTTCTATAATGGAAAAATTCAGAGTAGTACGAAAAAATAACAATAGCTTAATTAGCACAAAACTATAACAACAACTACACACACACACACACATATATATATATATATATACAGTACTGGCTAAAAGTTTGGGAACACTTTCCAAATTTAGAAATTTTTGTATTTTACACTAAAAAACGCAATGTAGAAACAAAATAATAACACAATGTAGAAACAATATGATAACACTGTGTAGAAAGCAAATAGTTAATTCAGAAAAACTCACTAATATTTTGTATGCCCGCCATTATTGGCCAAACACGCAGCAATGCGATTTGACATTGACTCGACCAGCTTTCTACCATAATCATCATTAATCTCTGTGCACCATACCACTTTAATTTGCTCCTTCAGATTGTCAAGTGATGTGCATTGGCGCTTCCTCAGACAGTTTTTGATGTGAAGCCACCAATTTTCTATGATGTTGAGGTCTGGGGAGCTTCTCGGCCAGTTCTCAAGCAGCCGAAAGTCTTGTGATGCAATCCACTGTTTCATAACTTTGGTGCTGTGGCAAGGAGCACCATCTTATTCTAGTACATATGTTCCGCGAAACGGCATAAACATGGGGACATTCTCCTGAATTAATTTGAGGTAGGCCTTGGCTGTGACTGTCTCGTTGTGAGGAACAAAATGCAAACCGGCAAGCTCATTCGCAATTATAGCACCCCAAATCATCACAGCAGGTGTTGAACGGACAGTTTGTTGCGTGTAACGTTTGTTGAATCTTTGGTTTCTTGGTCGTCAAACATATGGCCGGTATGATGTAAACTGGCAAATCTTGGATTCGTCACTAAACATTACTTGATGCCACATCTCAGGGGTGAAGTGTTGGTATTGCCTGCAGAAGCGCAACCGGTCTCGAATGTTCTTTGAATACAATTGGGATTTGGCTGCCGGTTTGCACGATGGAAGGTCAACGGTAGTATTCAATCGACGCCTAATGGTGCGTGTTGATACATTCTTCACTACCGCACCTAGATTTGCTTTGACTTCAGAAGATGAAGAGAATGGTTGATTGACGACGTAACGGCGAATGAAACAGTCAGTCTGAGGGTTGACACTTTTGGTCTTCCAGACTGCTTGTGAGCGGAAAAATTTTGCAGTTGCTGATAGCGAGTAACACTTCTGGATACCGAAGATACTGACACGCCTATTCTAACAGCTATAGCGCGATAAGTGTACCGCTCCTAGTACAAGAATGAATTTGAGCACGCTTTGTTGGTGAAATTTCATTACCACGGACCATATTTCAAACTATAATGATAGTGCTTTTTCATTGAAAATTATTGTGCGTAAATCTAAAAATCTGTTATAAATTCTAAGAAAAAATTGGGAATTCCAGGAATTTTAGGAAGTTTCCAGGAAATAGCATTTATATATATATATATATATATACGACATTGTCTTTTTATACTTTCCTTCCATACATAATATGATATAAAATATACAATTATATACATGGACATTTATTACTGCGTTGTAAACCATTTTTAATATTTCTATGGGACAAAAATCGGTAAAAAATAAGTATAAATTCATCGTAGAAGTTGCTTACGTACGCTTACAGAGCCTAGAAACAATAAAAAAAGAAATTGCATTATAAAGTAGGTAAATATAACAGACATAAGCTTTCAATAGAGAAATACAGGTTAAAGAAGAGCACGACTCTAAAATGAATTGTAAAATTCCTAGAATTGCAATTACGCTGCAAACACTATATAAACAAATCCTAGGTAATACAAAAAGCAATCATAAGAAAACCGCAAGAGAATAGATATTTGGTTGGGAGACAGGAATTTAGTTTAAGGTATATCTAAATAATTAATGCAAATTCAATCTACAATTATTTTAAGTTTAAATCATATTTATTAATTTTATTACTGTAAAAAACTTTATATATGTATAATGGAATTCTTTCGCTAAATTGCACTAACAATTCGATTTATTGTAATATAAAATAGTAATATCTACCCGGCTCAGTAAACATTCTCCTTTATTTTATATTAGACATTGATATATATATATATATATATATATATATATATATACAATTGGGTGGCCGGTTTATTGGGCTTAGCTCGAACTTCAAAAAATCAATATAATTAACGTATATTGTATATGGTATAATTTGAATATTACATCGTAAATAAAAAAACTAAGTTGGAATAATCTTGTATATGCTATCATTGCTTTCAATGTTTAAATATTTTTGATAATAATTCGAATATTCATTTGGAAACTACATTATAAGCTCCTATATCTGAAAAAAGCTGCATTCAACAATTGATAAAATATCCGAAAAGACTTGTGCTGACAATGATCCGAATTTGTTACTACACTGAAAAATAATATCGGAATTGGAGATATGAAATATCAATAACTTGACTCTCTGTGGCACTTTTGAGATTTTTATCAAAAAATTTGCACACCAGTTATTTTGGAGGCCTAAAGTTTCCAAAGTACGCAAACAATTTCAAACATTTTTTAATATCAACAATTTTCCATAGTACAGGAGACTTATCAAATTTAATGAATATATTTAGACATTCAATGTTTTAATTAACAAATTCCAACGGCTGCAACCTCCATCAATTCGCAATAAATTTAATTATCTCAATATTTCTAATCATCCAGAAACTAAATCAAATACGCTATATTTATCGAAAATACTAAAACAAACATAATTCAAGCGATATCTTACGCAATTAATGGCTAAAACACCCTGAACAAGACCTACATTATTGTTTTATTTATTACCAATATCTTATTAAATTATTTTCAATGTAGATATTGAGTGCGTTTCCCCTTTAGTATCCAGCAAATTTTGACCCCTATAGGCAGTGAATATATTCTTGTCCAGCCTAATCACATCGTATGCCTGTGTTAGTCTATTCTAACAGAAGCCTTAATGATTTGTGGTCAAGACCAGTCCATTTTTTCATAAAAAATGTTAAAAAATAGCTACTACACATCTAAGCGCTTTTGATAGATGCTTAATAACACTAAAAGCTTGAAGCTTTGCAAATACGAATGGACAGTTGCCGGCCGGCCTCTAGGGTAATGCGAAATTTCAGTTTAATTGGATAAAAAATTTTTTGCGTAGTTAAGGATACCGTAATATTGAATAAGTAAAATTTAATATGGGTTTTACGCAATATCTCAAACTATTAAATCTAGATATCTATCCGAAATTTTGAACATACATTTTAAAGGCATTAGTTTTTAAATTCTTGTTTAATTGCCACAGTTGGTGTGTTTATTATTAACCTGAGCTCACACCTCAGTGTACACAATATCTCAGGAACGGATAAAGACAAATGTGAAAATTTAGCATATACAAGCAGACGGTCGACTTCTGTTAATCTGAAATGCTTCAAACGAGTAGAATTTTAGCTTTCTGCGTAATTAATTTAAACTTATTAAAATACTGATTATATTAATTAATGAACATATTCTATTACCATTTTAAAATTGTATTACCTAAAAACTAGAAGTTAGATATCCTCAGATCCCCAGTAAACTGTAGATGAAAGAAGAATAGTTAGTTTTCTGTTTGAAAACAATTTCTTTCCAACGTCTTCTGTAACAACAACTTTGAATAACTTCTTTAGTCCGAGATGTATTCGGTCTTCCTGTTCAATGTTCCCCAGCACATGACACCGGCCGTCAGAATTTTTGTACTAAGTCAAGACTCCAGTGCTTAGTGGCACTTTTGGAAAAAATTCTCATAAAAAACTTCTTCACTCCAACAAATGACGTATTTTTTAAAATTATATTTAACATACAGGCAACTCTCGATTATGTGACTCTCGATTAACCAACACCTCGATTATCCGACAGCCAATTAGAATGCCATCATGTAAACCGCAAGATCGCTGGCTAGTAATGTTGTTACAAACGTTTTGTGCAAAATACACGGTCGTTGCCCTGAAGTCGTTAAGAATGTTGGCAGCAAAGAAACGTCCAGATTCGATCATACAATCGAGAATTTTTAATCTTTGTCATAATTCAAGGTGTGTAACTCTTATTTGATCATCCGACAGTTTTTCCAAAAACCCGTTCCTAACCTGGTCGGATAATCGAGAGTTGACTGTATGCATTAAAAAGTATGTTTGAAATACTTGGAATCTGAATCTCATATAATGATTTTGTATCACATATACTAAACTAAGTACTTTTTGACGTTTACTAAAGCTTTCTATCATTTTTAGTTATTGTGTAATAAAATGTTAAAATAGTGAAGTTACTTTTGCCCCACCCTGTATATTACAACTAGATAGTTTTCTTAATTATACTTATGTTGAGTACATTATAAATACAACAAAATTCGAAGTAATTTGAAAATTTAGCTCTGTTAGAAATATTTTTTCAATACAAAAATTTTTTTTTTAAAAATTAGATAATTTTCGTTAATGAGAATTGTATGTACCAATTAACACATTTGTAAAGGAATTCCCACTTCGAACCTGTATATTCCCAAAAAATTCAAAATTATGCTAAACATCCTGATAAAAGTACTCGTTAAAGCTAATCACAAATGCCTATAACATATAGTGTTAACAGCTCTTTGTGCTATGAAAATTGGCTAAAATTGTACAAAGCGCTGAAAAATTCGGCTTCTTTAAAAAAACCGCACTTTGGCCTCAATTCGAAAAATTTAAAACAATTTTCTATGTATGATCACTGTAAATACAATCAAGCATATAGCCAAAATTTGGTGAAATCAGTAATTTTTTCAAAAATTATGATTCTTTGGAAAACGTACGCATATCAGCTCTTTGTACCTACTAGATATTAATAGTTATGAGTAGCTTTGAATCAAACACAACTAGACCATTGATGGATATTAATCTAAAATAGCCTGCATAAAGATGTTCAACTGCATAAAAGAATAAAATAGAATCGTTATTGCACTAATTTCAAATGTTTACAGGAATCCTAT
Organism: Hofstenia miamia; assembly: GCA_900660155.1. Lineage (NCBI taxonomy): Eukaryota > Metazoa > Xenacoelomorpha > Acoela > Hofsteniidae > Hofstenia > Hofstenia miamia. The sequence goes on from CABFPE010000237.1 coordinate 849,094, forward strand.
AAATTTACCCACATAGAACATATACATTAGACAATATATTCGTATAAGCGCAAAATGGTATAAAAACAATTTATTCTAGTGTTTTAGGTTTATGACAACTTTTTTAAACGAAAATATATTTTTTCCATACTACAGAGCTGAAAATACAAGGAGCGGATATGCGAGCCGTATTTTTTACAAAGAGCTGATATAACTACACGGTGAGTGTACAAATTATAAAAACACTGGGAGGAGGCCGGGGTAAGTAGGAGTAATTTATGACCAAAAAACAATGCTATATGTATAATATAAACGAGCTACTAACAGCCATAGGATTAGGGTTAGGACGGTCCCTACCCTTTACTATAATATGGAATTCCTACACAATGACAAAAACATATTATCAAATGAACTAATATTATGAAGCACTGAGGTTTCATACATACAATTTATAGTATTGTATGCGTGTCAGAAAGGGAGAAGGCCATATCTAACATAAAATTTAAAGATCGCATAAAAATAATAAATAACAGTATGAAAGATAAGGATAGATAGTTCGCGAAGATTTACTGTATATAGACATACACTGTATGCGAATACATATACTTATAAAACGTTTACGAAAATATCAACCATTTTAATGAAAATATAACATCAAAAATCTACACTAAATGTCACCCCATTGGGTCATCAGCAGCAGGAGGTCGTAACAGAGGATCTTTGCTGGACCGTAAAAGATCAGAAACGTCTCTTCGAAAAGAAGTGATGTTCTGTATAAATCGGTCTTTGTTTTTACTGGTGAGACTTGGTTCGATGTCTTCCATGAGTGCAGTAAAGAGACGATCTGTGTCAGCACGACGATCTTCAGGAACACTTGCAATCGTTGCTTTTCTATATTCAGAAAAGTGTGTTTCACGCAGAAGCACCAGTCCTAGTAAGGGTCTAGAAAGTACCCACTGATTTTTACATTCTTCGTACATAACTGTGTTCATTAAGCAAGTAAGCATTTGATCAAACAGTGCCGGGTGCTGTTGTGGCAATGCTAAGAATTCAGCAGATGGTGCAGGTTCCAATGATGATTTAATAGCTGCGCCTTGAGTCAAATGACGCAATAAATAGTATAAAAAGTTATCAAGGGCTGAACAACTATTATTGCAGATGTGAGTATCAACTGATTGCAAACCTTCAGCAATTGTTGATAAAATATATAACATTATATTGTTATCGATATTAGCTAAAAGAGACATCTCATTAGCTGTAACAACGTCAATTAGCATATAGTAATTGCTACATAGCTTTCGATAGTAGAAAAGGCTCTCGCGTGGAATGGAAACAAGTAACTTCACAAACATATGAAGTGCATCATCGAATGATTTGTCGTTATACAACCTCAAAATTGCAAAATTTACAAAATTCCCTGCAAGCGTTGATTTAAGGATTTGAAAACAAGTGGATATGCCTTTTAATTTTACAGCATACAGACGTTCTGGTACAATATTCTCAAGCGATAGCATCCGTTCACCAAAAGTGCAAATAATTTTACTACATGATCTGAATAATAGAACTCCAATGGGCGAAGAGTCAAAAATCAACCGTTGAAATTTGTTTTGAACGAGCTCACAGACCAATTTTAACAGCGGTGCCGAAACAAGCGGATCATGCGCCCACATTTCCATTGCTCTATGCAAAACATCCAAATAGTTAGGATAAAGCCATTCAAAAAACACTGAGAAATAAGCCTTCGAATTAATGGCAAATGCAATGCCACGCAAGTCCCTACACAGAGCTATCAGCATCCTCTTCGACATGTCAGAGTCGTAAATAATCCCATTAGTAAACTGTTGTCCAAAAGCATCCAGTGTGATAGTTAACGGATTAATGAACTCATGAAACTTGTAGACATCGTCTCCTAATTCGATGAGCAACAACCTTGTTAATGATGTGTAAAAAGAACTTCGATATCTCAAGCAGTCTTCTCCTGTGGTGACCTCAAGAAATGGAAGATTTTGTGGTGTATGATGAGTTAAAAGATATTGCACCGAATCAAGCTTCATCAACTTCCGCAGCCCACTAAAGCTAGTGGAAAGGTCATTAAACAACTGAAGAGTTTGGTTTAAAATCGAAGAGTTATCAGCCCAGAATTTAAGATTGGTAAGAATTTTTTGAACAACAATATTAAGTACAACAAGTTCGTCTTTTAAGCCCAATGATTCCGAGAGACATTTATACACCACACACGATTTCTGAACTTGTTCACCAATGTAAATTTTTCGAAACTGATCAAAAAACACAATTAATGACACCTCCAATTTATCTATACTCTTAGCAGGAAGGCGTGAATTCATTCCATCCATAAGGCGTAAAACTCTACAAATTAACTCCCCGTCCAATTGGTCATGATCTTCCGTTGAGCTGACAGAAAGGCGGCCACCAATTAAGGCACCAATAATATACACTAGCCATGTCAATTGCGTCTCTTTATATACAGTTTCCTAAAAAAAATCAAAGAGATTTATAGTAAAAACCCATTTTCACTAAAAATTAGAAACGAACAAAATCGTAGATGCTACATAGTTAAGTGAACAATTTTTACTGATTTATTAAGATTCTAAGCTATGCTATTAATACGAACAAATTGAAATGCTCACTAAGAATAAAACTAGCTCCAACCGAATTTATCCGATATCGGGTATTAGTCGGGAAGGATTCGAGCAGACAATTTTCGGTTCAGATAGTAAATTTTCAATCGAGTTTGGATAAAATTCTTTACCTTTAATCTTAATCCTACGCTAATTTCCTAAAATTTAGCCACTTTACGAAATGGATGAAAAAATATTCCAGGGCTGCCTAATTTTGAATAGAAACTAAATAAAAAATGAATGAGACTGTCCACAAAAAAATTGTGATACAATGATGAAATTTTGTTAATTTAATTGCATAAAATTATATTGTGAAACTACAAACAAACTAAAATATGGTAGAGTAAATTTCGTCCTGATATTCGGAAACCATTTAATTATTACTAAAAATTCGCTACCAATGGAAAAGCAAAGCCAGGTTTTTAAATTACCAAGTGTTTTGAATAATTGAACTTCATCAATGTTCAAGCCAGAGTAGTACTTCGTTACATGTTAAAGCACTTCACGTAAAATAATTAAAATAGGTATAAAAATTTACACGCATCATGCATTTCCTCAAAACACTCATGCCTATAGTAATAAAGGAGGCATGACTATACAAAATATTGGAAAAAATTCGTAATCAAGAGTGCCTGTGAAATAGTAACAGTGCACGCTATGCTAAAAACAAGTACTCGATAGTGTATAGCGCTGTTTAGCTAGAATAGTTAAAAAATGCTGCAATAATGGTGGAATCCGCACGAGATTATTTGATACATGCAGCGTAAACGGTAAACGACGGAAATATGAAATAATTATGAAAATGTCTGGAGACAATTAGCGTGCAGCTGGAAGAGAAAAAGTGGCATTAACAAATTATTGATTTACGATACACAGATTAGAAAAATAACAAAATAATTGATATAGAAGGCAATAAGATCACTCAATTGTTTCCCATGCAATAATTCAATAAAAGGGAGTCGTAGATACGTACAAATTCATATCGAATGCGCACAACCGGGCTGTTCACATTGAAAGATGGAAATTACGAAATTCACAATTAGTCGACTCTATTATAGCACAAGACAAAAATCGTTTCCAGCTCGAAATCCACTCAGTTCGCCTTATTCTAATGAGGTTCCAACAATTTTCTAAAATTCGTTGCATTTCCCATCATAATAACAACGAAAATAGCTTACAACTCTCAAAATTGTTTGCATGATACACAATGGACTATGGGTAGAAAAGAAACATTTGAAAGAAAAGCAGCAGCGATTGTTTTAAAGCCATATTGTACTGATCAGTACAAATTCAATGTTACAAAATAGAAATCGAAGGATCTAAACAAAATCCTGCATTAGAAACACTTCTTATGATTTGAAAATAAAATTTGGAATTCATATTAGTCAGCAAGGCCTAGGACTTCTCAGTATTGCAAAACAAAGAGCATTTTATTGCTTACAATGTTTTAGCAAAAATATATCATGTGCTGCTAGAAAATTATAAAAAACGGTTTATATCACAAAGACTTTTCAATAATTTTCTATAAACAATTTCCATGAACACCTAGGACTTGGAATAGCTTATTTTTAGGGAATGGTAGATTGCAAGGTTATTGCAATATCCAGGGATATCTTGCAATACATCTCCCGTTGTATCTATTAAGTGGGTAGTAACTCCCTGCTATTAAAACTGAAATCAATTGAGCGTGTCATAAACAGCATTAGACCGTGCCGTGCCTATTTTTACAGAAATTTCCGTGTCCGCGCCGTACTAGTGCCCACTTTAAAATATGTATAAAAAATATTTGCTATTTTGATTTTCTAAATCTATTCATTTGCATATTAAAATCATCGAAAATTTTGTCTTCTTGAACAATTTTTAACTATTGAGACAAATTGCCACCAAAACATTTCATTCATAGAGGTTTAATCTAAGATGCCTTTTAAGATTTTCGTGCCGTGCCGGACTCGTGACTGAAAATTATTATAAAATCAAGGCACGATGCCAACACTGGTCATAAAGCAGGTTAACGACATTGAATACTGATTACTTACAAATATACCAGAAGCATTGAAATATTATATTGCATAATAGTGAATAATTTAATAAAAACTAAATTTCTGTGGCAAAGTAGTGCTAATCAATGTCCATGTTGGCTTTTTTGAATATCAATAGTTTGAAATAATATATTTAGAGGACTTCGTTAAAGCTCTCAAATTTCTTTAAAGAGTTGTCTAGACATTTGGCCTTATAGAAAATCAGATAATTCGGTATGCGTTTCAACGTGGCTAGTTAAAATTTTAACTTCATCACAAAACCAAATTATTTCTGCGAATAAGCAGTGAGAAATTATGTGAAGTAGAAGCACGGACAGGGGCTTCTTGTCACTTGCCCCATGGTTTGTCCTCGAGCACTTAACTGTTTTGCATTGGGCCAAAAGCCCATTGTGTAACATACGTTAAACTACGTTCATTAACAAGAGGTAGGTAGTTTTTAGATAAAAAAATGCATTCAACAATAATAGCGGAACTATTAGAATTGTAATAATTATACAATTAACTATACAAAATACGCTGAATATTTAAACATGACGGCTGAAAAATTCGATAATTGTGGTTTCATCAAAACTCTACATTAGATATTATGGTAAAGTGAACGCAACATCGACGACTTACGTGCGCCACATGTCATTAAGGAGGAATGACTGCATGAGAGCACGTTCACATAGCAACAAAACTGAAAACGACCTAAAATGAGCAAAAATATCGCAAGTTATAAGAATTGTTTACTAGATTGGAAGAAAACAAAATATTTATCCCTATCTTTCTTATATTAAGTAAAAACATCAACGGCGAATTTGAAAATAATAAACTCAAGCAGCTCATATGATAGCCACCGTAACATAACACAAAAAATAACATTCCCCGAAATATTGCAAGGTAACATTGTAGGGTTCTGCGGAAATAACCAACTCGCCCAGCTGAGATCAACAATTTCAGTGGGAAAGGAATCATTGAATACTACACGTGATTTTTCTAAAATGGAAGTTATGCCATTTAATAATGGTACCCGAAAATTTAAAGGAATAAAACTGTGCCTAACTATAATGGGACTACATGGAATTGAAAACAATAAAATGTTGGTCCCCCAGAACTCTACAACATTGAGTGTCATTGGTTATTAATGGCCAGAAATATGAGTTATGCAATTATCTGCATTATGAAACAGTCCAAGACATTTCACTGATTTATGAAATCATACCTGAGAGTTATTCGAACTGAGTGCGGATGCATAATCAGATGCGGTCCTGTCAAACATGTTAATAACAAGGGCTGAAACTTCTTCGTATGCAATCCGTGCTAAAGTAGCTAGTTGGTCTAGCTGGGGAGACAAAACTGTGGTGTCTCCGAGGTCTTCATCATTGGAAGAGCTCAAGCGTGAAGTGATGTACTCACAAGCAATTGCAGCTGCGTGCTCATCTAGATAATGTGGTTCTTGTGCACGGAGAAAAGGCACTGAAGAAACCAACCTTTGCCATAAACTCAGTAAATAATGTAAGCTATTACTTGGACAGCCTTCAGAACTCAGGCTTGAACAGGTAAGCTGGCAAAGTAGTTGTATAAAAGCTGGATAATCCCTTACCTAGAAACAAATACTTACTCTAAAAGCACAAACACGAAATATTAGAGAATTTTTTTGAAATACTAAGAACAAAAATAATCGTAAACTAACAACACTAGATGGCACTGTGTAAATAACTTAATCCATAATTTAAAGTGACAAAAATATTAAGAAGCAATGAATATAAAATCCGACAAATTATAAATTCAGTCTACAGGACCACTCTGAATACAGAAGGTAATTAACAGAACAAGCATAAATACATAATTATGGTTTCAGATTAGAATTCAAAAATAATATCGTAAAGACTATTGAAAAATAGCTTTAAAGTGATTTCAATTAGGAACGAATTTAAGACTTCAAAATTTTTTATTTCAACCTTTAATTTTAACAGAAAATTGAATGACATATTTGTAACTCCATGCTCTTCTTCTCAAACCATAGTTAAGTTAAGGTAACAATGATGCAACTGGTTAAGCTTCAAACAATTTAAAAATATTTTTTGCAAAAAGCATCTATTTTTCGATATATTTCATTTCTGGCGATTAAAATAAATATGTAAATGATAGAGTTACCAGTATAGAGAATACTCAACGAACGTACTTTTTAGTGTTCCTATTCTATCATATACCAACAAACTGAAATTTAAACGCGCAAAATAATTGGAAAATGCATAGACTTGGCACCTGCCACAAAATTGTTTTATACAATAATTCCGTTTAAAACTGGATATGTTTCTATGTCTTATACAAAGAGGCCATAGGTTAAATAAAATATTATACTATAAAGTACAGCCTTTATTATACTAGCTGAATCATGTAATAAAACAGAAGTTATCCATAACCTAGCTTTCTCCACGTAATCAATGACGATATTTCAGGATTTTTATAGTACCTATGAAAATTTAAATACTACCAGGATGTGGGAAATTCTATAATTATAATAGCACTACAAAATCTGAAAATAAAACTATTAAAACAAAATATAAATACATGGGAATGATGCTTAAGCTGACCATAGAATTAAAATTAATTCGCGTACCTTCACAAATTCATTTAACTGATAATTTGACTTAAGGCGCGCCATAAGTTTACAGAATTCATGATACGTGTTTGCATCGCTAAGATTTGTAGGATCATCCATCATTTGCTTTGTGCCAGAGACCAAAGCATTAAAATACTCTGTCCTTTCATCATGTGTGAATAAAGATCGGCGCACTGCGGCGAACTGCGATATACAAGCAAGCACTGTGGAGCACTCATGTGCAGGAAGAATACGGTAAAGTGAAAAAAACATCAGCAGTGTTTTGGGATCAATAAATAAGTCACGCCAACTACTAGGCACCTAAAATAATTGTACATAATTCTATACAATGAAAACTCTAACCGCATAGAACATACTCCGTTATGAATTCGTTAAAATCGAGTATCTAATCAAATAGAAATACTTCATATTCTACTGTTAATATTTCAACAGTTTCATATTTTTAATATTATACTAACTCGAACTTCTGCTATAAGCGACAGATAAAATTGTGTCATTCACAGTTCAATAAAAGCACTGTGAATTAAAAGGATTTGCACAAATTTCAAAATATTTTATTGAAAGCTCGAAACTCGAAAAAATTAAAGCCATTCCACTCAATTTTATAAAAACTAAATTCCAAGGGTTCATAATATAGTACTACGTAAAATAAATGTCATTCATAATTTATTGACTGAATAATACCTGCACAGTACCCATTTCTTCATTTGTTTCGTCTATTGAAACACCAATAAAGTCGAATGACAAACAATTATAAGCCAATTTTACCAAATGTGGTAAAAGTACTGTTGACCTCTGGTGATCGCCGCTTCCATTAAGTTGCTTCTCTAAAGCCTCTTGTATTAACGTGATGCACATTTTAAATATGTCCAATAGTGCAGAATCACGGAATGAAGGTGCAATCCGGCGATGTTCACTAACTCTTCGGCTGGAATCGTGTGTGTTCATTTCACTGACCAAAGCTGAGAACAACTAAATATACAATCAGTAAAAATATCAATAAATTTAATCTTGATAAACACTTGAGAATTTCAAAATTGAAGACATTGGTACATTGGTCAGATTAGACTAATTGAACTAATTAAGTTTTTTAAAAATTATGATGCTTATCATAATACTTTATATTTCCAACTCTAAAATAATTACATTTTTAATATAAAGAAAAATTATATCTTTCCAGTAACTATAACTATAGGTAAGAATCAAATAATGCTGTTAGGAAAAGAGCCGAAGAAAAAATTTACCTGAATGACAACTGAACATTGATTTAAATCACCACTTAAGAAGGGACTGACATCTTCTCGTACATTACGGAAAACAAATTCGCCTTTGTGTGAATCAAACCAACTAAGTTTTGTAAGTCTAACAAAGAGCTGAATGTAAGCCTGAAGAAGAAATGGCACAAATTTACATTTGAAAAGTACTTCAAGAACATAGTTACGCATTGGAAATCGTTCTTCTACAGGTATGCATATGGTTCCCTTTGAAAGAAGTTTACAAAGAGTGTTCACAGCATGTCTCTATACATAGGGAGAGGCAGATCGCTGAAGTACACACTGGCATTGTTGTAAACAAGAAGGGCTTTCAATGAATGCATTAATGTTCTGCTCAGCCTTGGTTCTAAGAACAGCATCTGCTGATTCATAAAAGTCTGTACAGTACTTTTCCAAAAGCTTTATATTTTCATCATCCATTCTAAAACATCTTCAACTAAAAGAGAAAAACTACTTTTGTATAATAAAATAAACTACATTACATTTTCAGAGTTATGATTCAATGCACACTTTGCCATTATAGCGAGAATATTTTTCTTCTCTAATTTTATAAAATGTGCAATATATTAGTTGCACTTTCTGCAAAGGAAGGTCGAAATTATAAACTCGTAAGGTTAATAACATAGGCAAATGCGTAGGCAAAGTGTGATGCAAAATTTTAATGGTTATTGAAAAAACTTAATTTATTGTCAGCTTGATAAGAAAAATTGTGCTAAAGCATTTGGGAAAATACTAAATACATTTAAATACAAGGTGAGCAAATAAACATTTAGCTGTAAATTGAATAATTGCACTATACAAAATCAAGCAGAAATATGATAGCAAACGCATAATACGAAAATATTTAAGACATTTCAATATATAAAATAAGCAATGATAGACTCAGAATAAATAATACATAAAACAAGTTTTATATCTTAACTGACGATATTGTAAAAAAAGAAACAATAGCAAGGAAAAAACTAGCACTTTTCGGGCTTAGAAGTTGTTCTCTGTCAAGAATATTAATAGCAAATGCATTACATGGTCAAAAGTAATACAATCATGCAAAACACGATAAAATATCAATTGTAATTTTCAGAGTGGAAAATACGCTTGAGCAAAATAGCTAAACAATACAAAAATAAAATGACCACAGTGTATGGAAAGTTAACCTCAAATAATAATAAAAAATGTTAATGAACTCAAATCAAAGCTTGCTAACGTAATTACAAAAAGGATGCAAATTTCACGTCAAGAAACATTTATTTTAAGCCCGTATCTATTTAATAGGCAAGCAAAAATAGAAAAATTTATCATAAATAATTATTTCTATTCAATTTTTTTAGAATTATCAAAATTGAAAAATGTCCTGTTGTAATAATAAAACTGCGGTTGCTGCGAATTCTTAGACATAAAAAATGACAAAATCACAGTATGATTTACATAGAATATTAGGTTAAGATAAATGAAATTTTGAGCTGAAGAACACTGTTTTCAAGTATACAAAGTTTTGTAAGCTTGAAATCAAGAGAGTTTAATAAGCTCAATTGAGACAATTCAACATAAGAAATCAAATTGTAAGTAAAACAATTAATCAATGTTAATTGTAGTTTGAGAATCATTTTTTAATGATAAGAGTTTGAAATTCTGCAAAGATTTGGACTATTCCATTTCTCAAAATTTTTTCAAATTTTCATCAAGAGCAATAGCAATTGTTGAGCTCAATATAGTACAAAAATTTATTTGAATGATTATTACAAACATTAGAGATTTTGAAATATATTATGCATATCAATAAAAAAGGACGACTTAAGATAACTGACACTCAATGTTTCTCACAGGCATTTCCTTCTCTAGCATCAACTAATTGCAATATCAATTAGAAATACTAATGGTTCTTATAGCAAATTACTAAAATTTATCAAATAAACATTTTAATAAACAAAATTCATAAAAATCTGAACTACACAGTTGCAATAGCCTGAGCACTTATGTTGATACACTACATAATTTGTTGCTGCTAAAAAAAGTTTCTTAACATTTTGGTAAATCCAGACAGGATAAACAGAGCAGGTCAAATTCAGTAATATCCAGATAGCACAAGAGAGAATAACTTCTTTTTAAATCTGCATATTAAAATTTAATTGCTAAAACCCTGAATACATCAATGCTTCAGCAGTGCACTAACTCATAATAGCATATTGAATTCAGTCATGTTGAGAAAGCAATTGGGAAATTTGCTCTATAATACAACAGTTTGTGATTCAAGTTGATGAAAATGGTGCAGTTGAATGTCCCTGTAGTATTTCATTCATCTACTGCACAATTTTCTAAAAAATGGTATTCTATTAGGGGAATTTATTATTTGTATTGTTAACTTCATTGAAATCCCCTTGATCTTTCAGAATTTGATGGATTTTGAGCAGTCAGTGCTATGAAGGCTCCTTGTCAACTTCAGAAGCAGTGGATATTCTCTAGTACCATTCATGGTGTGAGTGAAATTGTTCATAATGCTTTCTGGATTTTGTTAATATTAGTCATTGCTTTTTGTTAGAGATTTTATAGAATATTGAATTTGAATCAATTCTAACAGCTTTTCTGATGAAAATAAATATGCCATGCTCAAGGCAATCTCCTAGTCATGTACGTAAGTACAGAGTGTGACAGTCAAACCCAATTTTTGATAAAAATGGATAGAAATAACATTTTTGTTAGAAGTTTATTTAATGTATGAAAGTACATACCTGAATATTTTTGCAATACACAAAAGAAAGATTATGTTTTGAATAGTCTATCCATAAAAATTAATCAAATGAGTTAATGTCAGGTAAAGAAATATACCCATTCCATGTAATAAAATGGAATTTTTCTTTCAGAGTGTTCACTGATATGCTTATTGTGTAGTTGGAATAGTTTATTATTAGAAATGAGAAATCATTCACTATCAGGAATATAGAATTATCCCAACATTTAGACATAGTGTTCAGATGTCACTGTCACTGCTTTTTCATTATCATTTCCATTAGAAAAATTACAAGCAAAAATGCATTTTTGTCAGAATGAAGCATATGCTTAAGAAGTTCATGAGGGTTTGCATTGGCAAGTTAGCTTAAGTTTTGTTTCTCTTAAATACCAAGTTTAAATAAACTTCAAAATAATTTAAATGCCTGCAAAATAGTGGTTGCTATTCTCTGCAGTTTTTTGTATTGTATAGAAGTTTTCATGTTGGTACTATTCATTTATTAAATAAACATTTAACAATGAATATTGTTAGTGTTCTTTTTAATTTTAAAATGGGCTTGACTGTAACACCCAAGAAATCATATTGTAGAATCGTGGGCTGCTATGGTAATTTAACTAGAAAACTAATTCACTCTGCAGAAGGTTTTAGATAGTGTTCCCACAAAGGCTGCCCTGATTCCAGAAGTTAGAATAGCAAAGAGAACTTATAGGTATAACATTGGTAATTCATCCAAGTAAGTAGTTACTTTAGGTAAAATCCAATATGACAAATTTGTATGGCTTCCAGCCAAAGTGAAGTATCCAGAACAAGTGAAAGTGTTTAACCTGAGTAACTGGTGCTACCCTATTTGTCTCACTTTTAATTTCTATCCCTCGTTGAAAAGTAAAGTATCTCATTTTCATTGTTATCTCTCATCTCACTAGTTAATAGTCTGTAATTGCCAGACATTTGCATTAGCCAACAGCATAGTATCATCACAGTGTTGTAATTTATAAGTGCATGTACGTGTTGAACTGTGAACAAGAGGTTTATTATTACCCTATACCTAACCATATACATAACCTAAATGGTCCACAATTTGAGCTGGATAATCTGAAAGACCTCCAGGAGATAAGTGTCACGCTGTACTTGAGAAAGCACTTCCAAATTGTTGCCTAACTTAAGCAATTATTTTCATATCAAAAAATAATAAAAGGTAAATACAAAGGTAAAACAGTAGTTGAAGCTAGATGAAATCTATTAACCTTTCTCAACATGTTCTCTCAGTTTTATACAAAAATGAGCTCATTACCTGCCTTTGTTTGCACTTGAATTGTTAATGTAATTTAATCTAGACAATTCATTTCCCTCACAAATTTAATTTGAGCAATACAAATCAGCACCATTGAGGGGACAACAAACTAGAGATAGCAAATGAAGATTGAAATTATAAATGTGATGTCATACTGATGTAAATACAAAAATTACAATAAATGCTCTATGATATTTCACAAATTTTTTCCCTGAGTGACTCTACACACCCTCCTTGCTCAAATTAATTTTCAGACAATAGCTGGAGAGCAGGCCCAGAGACTATGCTTTGGTTAGCTGTTATCATCTTGACAGCTAGTTCACTTTCCCACAATTAGACTTCAGCATACTGTGGCTCCCTTGTAACCTGCATCAGCACCTCTCTCTGAGTAACCACCTCGTCTTTAAACTGGAAGAACTTGATAGTTGGCATCCTCAAACTGATTGGGCAATTTCGTCTCAGGTTATTTAAATGCTGGGTGAATGTATCATAAACTTTTTGTGCAGCTTGAGCCCCTTTAGGGGGATCATTAAAGTCATCATGGCATTGGTGTCTGATGTATGGACATCATCAGCACTAATCTCCATATCTGGGTAAAAATGCATGAACACTTCCCACAGTGAGCCCATTGTGGTGGTGTGATCAATAAATAGTGAACAGAAATCTTGCACCTGGCTTAGGGTCATTTGATCTGGATCAGACATGTTGGCTCTCATCATTGTGATGATTTCAATTTGTTTGGTAACATCTTAATACCTGGTTATATTTTCCACGTTGTTTATCCCCATGAGATCACCCACTGCTTGAAAAAGGATCAGGACTCAGGGCTGCATGGCCAAGATCTCCTTGTGTATCTTCCTCAGCTGTACATGCACCAGCATATCTTGGTGTCTTTGATGTTTAATTTCCCGTCACACTGTATGGTTTCAGGGTTCCCTCCAGCTACAAGTTTCTCTCACACTGATTTGTACTCATCCATTTTGCTTAACTGAATGGCTTCCTGTTTGCTATTAACAAAATTAAGCTCATCAGGCAAATGAGGGGCCACCCTTCTTTTGTTCTTTCTTACCTTCCACTTGGGTTGGATAAGAGGTGTCTCAATGGTGGGTGGTGGTATACACAAGAGGTTTGATGTTCATATGTTCTTCTCAAACTCCTGGTACCCTATGGTTGTTCTGATTGTGACTGGGTAATTTATTCTTGCTTCTTTAATCATATCCCAGAACTTGTTCCTCAAACCTTTCTGTCACAAATTCTCCACCTGTTTACTAGATATGATTACACAAGCAGTGGTGTTCTCTACATCCAGAGCTACTTGTCGCCCTGGGGACTGTAGAATGACCAGCTCTTCCCTCATGAACATCTTGGTAAGGAACCACTTCATGATTGATAGCATGTTTTTATCATGACAGTTGACTAGTATCCTCTTCTGGACCATGAGGTCCTCCACAAATTTGCTGGGGTCATGCTCAATCATAAGTATTCATTTGTCTTCAGTGATTGACCACTGGGGTGTTGGTTTGGGGGATAACACTTGGCCGCCAAATTTTTCCATGTTCACTCATTTCATGAGATCACATATCTCTGGTGAAAGTTGCACCACAGAAGATGCTAGCAGTTCCTCTTCTTTATAGAATTGTTTGGGCATCCTCATTATCTGATCAAATATTGTGATGGGAATAATCCTCCCCTCCTTGTTGACTTGTCAGATGGTCTCAGTGAATTGTCCATATCCACACTCCAGATACTTTATCTGATGTGATTTGAAGAAAGTTTCAGTTTTCATGGGGATGTCATTGCTCTGTATTCTCTCTAGGAATTGATGGGTTGATCCAGGTATTTGTTCAATGAATCCCCTAGTACTCATTGGGGCATTATCCAAGTGAAACATAGCAAGCTTTGTTTCAGCTGTAGCTCCCCACATATATTTTTTCACAATATCAGAGAAAATATTAATGTCCAACAGACAAATGCCTAAATGATTGCTGATTAGATTGATGGACATCTTACCAGTTACACTGGTTGCCCCCACCAGTCAGGCATAATATTTTTTGAATTTGTCCATTGGGCATTTAGTCTTTCCTGGTGAGGAAAGAACTTTTGTGAGGTAGATGGCAAGTATCCAAATGGCATCACATGTGTAAATGTTTGGCACATTCTTCTCTTTGAATAGGTGCTCCTTGAAATTTCTCTGGTACTGGGTGTCATATGAAACTTTGATCTCTCTGAGCACTTGTTCAATGGATGTGTGATAGTGGTGTGATGGACTTACAATATTGAGTTGGGGCCAATCAGACTTGGGGTTTAGATCAGCTTTGATGTCAGACCAGATGTTTTTAATTTCACTGAGAGTCTGTTCACTCTGTGTAAATGTGAAGCTGACTCACATATCTTTGATGGTATACAGTGATGGATGGTGTGGATCAGTTACTTCTAAGGTTTGTGATTGGAGTATGGCATCAATGATTAGTTTCTGGTCAATGGCTAGCTGATGTGAGGGCACCTGTTGGCACAGCAGTAGATCAGTGTATAATAGTTTGGTAATGGATATATGGTTCATTGTGTAGTGTGAGAGGGGGAGGTAGTTTGCTTTAGAGAATATTGTGAAGTTTTCCATTCAGAAGTGTAAGTCTTTTGATGGCTTTGGGCATATTCTCTTCATAATCCTCTCTGAGTATCATCATGAGGCGGATTCCCTCTACTTTTGCTATTCTGTAAGCTATCTTGATTTGATCCATAATGAGGTCACTAGTAGGCTGCTGAAGTTGATATTTATGCACTCAAAGCTATCTATCATCTTGCCACAGTTCAAGAACTGGCACAGATTGTAGATATTAAAATCTTCATCAAAGAATATGTGCATGGTGCTATGCCAATATAGGTGGCTGACTCCCTCTAGTATTTTCGAATCATAGCATATGATTGTATTGACTTTTGGACAGTGATCTGCATCTACTATGAAAGGGATTATATCTATTGAACAGTTTGTTTCTCTGCCATTGTAGGTTCTATGGAGTTGATTTTTAGTCTCTTCCAATATGTTGTACCATATGATAGTAGTTGCTTTTCAGGTAGCTATGCAGAATGGATGTAATGTTTCCTCTATAACCTTCAACATCTTCTTTCTTCTGTCTTCAGTCTTCTGTGATCTGATAGTGGAAGTGCTGGCTAATGAGGTTGAGGGGACTATCAAGTCACTTAAATGGGGGTGTTTACAATTTGTATTTCCCTAAAAGGTAATCACTGTTTACAGTTTTTTGTTTGGTGTGTGACCAGCTCCTGTTGCTCACTTGGGGTACATTTCTCTCCACGTAGGGGTGAGATGTTGAGGGCGTCATTGTGGTGGCTCTCTCCTCTCTGAATCATGGAGCTATGTTTCACCCACATGGAATCAGATTCTTCTCAGCACCATTGTTGTGTCCTCTCTTTCTATCTCACGCCTCAACAAGAGGAGATATGTGTCTCCCTCACCTAGAAGAGGCTTCTCAATCATCCCTGATACTTACCATCCTCCTCCTCACTCAACAGTGAGATGTTGGAGCTGGCAACTCTCTTTTTCTGCTGTTTGGGTGCATTCCTAAATGGAGTTATGTGGTTTAAGTCCCAAATGTTGGGATGGTAAGTGCAATTATCTCTCACCCTTCTCTGGGGGAGTCTACATAACTCTGAGTTATCAGTATTAATAGTGTCACAATTATCCTTGGTGTCAAAAAATTCATCCTCTGAAAAAGTGGTTAGGTCCTCATATTTTTCATATGTATCAACACTGTTATCAACTAGTGTAAATTCACTATTGTCATCTATTATGACATTTTCTATGTCCTTAATTGCTCTTTTGAGCTACTGAAAGTGTACTGTTTTACCATTGTTTAGTGTGTAAGTGTTATGGTCAAGCACTTTCTCTATAGTGAATGGGCCTTGCCAATCATTAGCTAACTTACAGACTTGACTGCTATGTGTGGTTATGAGAGGGAGGTAAGCAAAAACTTGATCACCACATTTGTGTGGTTCTCCATACACTTTCTTGTTGAACATCTTTTTCTGCCATATACTGGATTGATTAGTGTTGTTGCAGGTAGTTAGATGGGTTTGTTGCATGTCTTGAATTAATTGATTGACATAGAGTTCTGTGCTTTTGTCTGTGTAATTTGGGAACATCATGGTTAGAGAAGTTGTAGCCTTGCATCTGAACATTGCTTTAAAGGGGCTGACCCCTAACAGTGGCTCTTATGCTGATTCTTATATATTGGGAGTCAAAAGTCTTCTCAGTTTGAAGTATGCCAAATGTCCCCTCTCATGAACTTGGCAGACCAGATCTCTTCTAAAGTACTCAGGAATTGTGAGTTGGTTTTTGTTTCAACTTTTGATGTATAGCAATCTGTTTTCATTTGTCTGCCAATTGTAATAGTTGAAGTATTGGTTGACCTCTGGTGAGGTGGGGAAATAGGGATCATTTAGCCTTTTCATGATCTCAGCTAGTATCCAGTTACAATGTTGATGGTACTTTATTTCTTCCTCCAAAATTTCTTCTCTTACTAAGATGGCCAAAATGGGTTTCCCATTGTGATCTGCATTAATTTCCAGTATTAAGTCATATTTGGTGTGTGGAATGAAAGTAAAAGGGACATTCTCCCTGGCAGGCTTCTTGAGGTCTCTCTCATAGCTAGGCCATGCTGTCCAGTAATCAATGTTCAAGTAGAATCAACCTGGGTGATGCTGAATTGAAAATGAAAAATCATTTAAGTGTTTGATCCATCTGGCTACGATGTTGGACTTATTGCTGCTAAATTTCTTCAACCAAGCAAGCAAGCTATTA
>CABFPE010000237.1:880612-897158 GCA_900660155.1 Hofstenia miamia
AGGTAGAGTGACTGTGTGTAGGGTGGAAGACGTACACAGAGATTAAAATAAAAATTTCATCAACCGCTCTGTACTTTTCCCATAGTTTGAAATTTTGTTTCCATTCAGAAATCGCAATTTTTGAGTAAATGTGGAATTGGACTATACAGTAATAATTGTATCCATGTTGAGCATATCTATGCGAAGTTTGAGGCTTTTAGCCCCAACAGCCGATTTTCTGTGGGTAACTTTAGGAACTTCCACTGTTAAGTGCTACATGACCCGCTATTCCCATGGGATTTACTTGTTTCAATGCCCAGGAAATTAAAATTTCGACGCGCTTGGTACCAAAAATGGGACTGGGACCCTAAATTGGAACGTGGGACCTCGGATTCCAAAAAATTCTTCATAATTTTTTCAAAATTCCGTTTCCAAATGAAAGGTATCCCATGGGATCACAGGTAAACATGGGATAAGAATATTTACTGGGATATGTCTTTTTATGGATGTGGGACTAATAATTTACATGAAATTTGGCCTTGGACCAATAATTTATGATTTTTTCAGACCTTTTGTGCATAGCGGCCATTATCAAGATTTGGTTGTACACTGCCGTCAAATGAAGACCCAGTTTTGTCCACAGTGGTCAGTATAACTATATATATATATATATACTAATACCTCCCTCCATGTATTTTTTCCACATAACCATATAAGCTGAATTTCCCACATAAATTCCTGAATTTTTGTAGGGCATAGTCTTTTGGTAGTCACTACCTTCATGCAAAATATTTAAGGGATCGATGGATTTTTTAGGGAGTAATAGCCAAAAAGTTAATTTTCGGCCAAAATCCCTCTATGTGTACGGTTGAAAACGTACACAGAGGTTGAAATAAAAAGTTCGTCGACCGCTCTGTACTTTTACCATAGTACGAAGCGGTATTTCCATTCAGAAATCTCCAATTTTTAGTTATGTGGACTTTGACTATACAATGATAATTGTTTCCATGTTTAGCATATCTATGCGAAGTTTGAGCCTTTAGCCCCTACAGCCGATTTTCTGTGGGTAGCTTTAGGAATTTCCACTGTGAAGTGCTACATGAGCCGCTATTCCCATGGGATTTACTTGTTTCAATGTCCAGGAAATTAAAATTACAACGCACTTGGTACCAAAATTGGAGTTGGAACCTCGGATTCCAAAAAATTCTTCATAATTTTTTCAAAATTCCGTTTCCAAATGAAAGGTATCCCATGGGATCACAGGTAAACATGGGATAAGAATATTTACTAGGATGTCTTTTTATGCATGTGGGACCAATAATTTACATGAAATTTGGCCTTGGACCAATAATTTATGATTTTTTCAGACCTTTTGTGCATAGCGGCCATTATCAAGATTTGGTTGTACACTGCCGTCAAATGAAGACCCAGTTTTGTCCACAGTGGTCAGTATAACTATATATATATATATATACTAATACCTCCCTCTATGTATTTTTTCCACATAACCATATAAGCTGAATTTCCCACATAAATTCCTGAAATAGGAGCAAATGGAAGAGTAGGAGAAGTTGGAGAAGGGCTCAGCAAAGAGGAAAGCCAACAAAGATTTCTTGAAGCTCGGAGGCGGGGAAAAGAAATCAATCGCTGTTGGAGGGCTGCGAGTCAAGATGTAATTAGCAGCAGTACAAGCACGATAGAAAAACGAGTGAAGGGTGCGATGTTTCTTTGTACGACGAATGGAGAAGGTGACAACATCATCAGAGCGAGTGCAGCAGGAATTAGAGAACTTAATGAAATCAAAAGGATCAAGATCCAATTTGCGAGTCAGTAGTCGATTGAACAGAAGGAGATCACAGGCATGGAAGTAGAGTGACAGCGGGAGAGTGGAGAATTTCAGCAGAGCGTCTTTATAGTCCAAAGAGGAAATCCATTTGAAAGCGCGTTTCTGGAAACGTTCCATGGAGTGGAACAAAGCACGAGAATTCCACCAACAACGAGACGCGTAGAGAAGAATGGCGCAAATAGCGAGGAATTAGCTTTGCGGAGACGCAAAGACACATGTTCAGTCCAATTTAAGTTTCCAGCAAGTTGAACTCCGAGATGAGTGTGTTGAGGCGCAAAGTTCATAGGTAGAGGCAAATCAGAAGGGGGAGCCACGGAAAAGGAAATACCACATGTCTTGGTAGTGCTAAAATCAAGATGGTTGCCAGACCAAGTAGAAAAGTGCTCAAGATCAGAAAAAATGTTCGAAGCAAAAGACCAACCAAAATAAAAAATCGCAGTGTCGTCGACATACAGCAGGCAAGACGATTTGAGAACAGAATGAGGGAGGTCGTTAATGGCAACGAGGATCCTCTCAAAAGGTTCTATATCATTAGAAATTCTTTTACTCAAATTTTTGATATTCTGCTACATTTTTGTGGTGGCGCAATGCTGTTAAACTTTGCCTAATGAGGCTCAATACATGACAGTAAATAATGTATCGAAGCAATTGTCACAGAAACAATAGCTGTTTTTTGTTTTCTTCGCTTTTCTCTACAATTAGAGAATAATGCGAGTTCTTCATTTTTTAGCAATACAATTGTTTCATTTGCTGTATCAAACGCACTATTCGTTAGCAGCTGCTAATCAGTCTATATCTGTTTTCGCTTACACTCAAGTTTTCTTCATAGGTTTCAAGAAAGCAATCAAATGCATTGATCTACCAAACAATCTTCTGCTGCTTCTGGTTATGAAAACAACGATACTTTGCCTTATTGCTGGTCCTATCTACCTCAGGTCATTTCAGTGCTTCATCTCTTTCAATATCCTTTGAAACCTTCAGAATTCTTAACGTCGTGCAGCCAAATTTCATTCAGAATACAGTAAACTCAGACATGAGGTGATTTTTTAGGGAGTAATAGCCAAAAAATTAAATTTCGGCCAAAATCCCTCTATGTAGTATGGACAATTTTCCTCGCCGCCCTCTATGTAGCACTTTTTTGCAAAAACCATACTACGGAGAGGGAGGTATTAGTATATATATATATATANTGTGTGTAATAATAGATACTTTGCAACATAAAAACACTCTAAAAGCATTTCAATTAAAAATAAACAATTTTTAATTTGTAAATACCCTGTGACTAGGCAGTCATGCTTTTGCATTTTCGAGGGGCTGATCGTAACCTGCAACTAACGGGCAGCTACAACCTCAAGCAAAGACGCCAGCCGCCGGATGGTTAATCTTATACCGCCTGGAAATTTTATTGACCATAAAGATTTTTCATGATCATAAAGCATAAAAACTGGAAATGCTATACTCAATCTGAATGCACCACGTGATAGAAGATAGTCTCCTCTTTCTTTTCCGCTCTAAATTATTCATGTTTCCAACATGAATTGTGGATGGTTTCTTTTAAATGTTTCGTTTCAAATTTGTACCAATTTTTTTTTTAAAAATAATGTTGGTATTCACCTATTCACAACAGATTTTCATCAGAAAATGTTACAATACATTACGTTTTGGTTTTCGTATATTACAAGAAAAAGGAAATTTTATAAGCTTACTAATATTTATTGCATACAAGTATAAACGTTTTTGTATCAAATGGCGAGTAGTATTTAAAAACTCGAAAAAATATATATATATATAGTATGTCAATGCATTATTGTTTTTCATTATTTCACTCCTAATTGCTAAAGAATTTTAGACATTTAGTAGTTCGTTTATTTTAAATTGATTTATTTGTTATTTTATATATAAAACTAGTTATTTTCTTGTTTCACAATGTTTATTAATAATGTTGGTTTTTATGTCTCAGTAACTAAATTGTCTTGATTCCATATAATTATGGACGCTTTATTGAACAATTTTATTACGCTTATATTCTAACCGAGATATTTTGTATATTTATAAATGGTATTATTAAGTTATTTTGCAAAATTTATTACCCATTTGCTGTTTAAATTTAGATGATGTTTCTCCAAAAAGTTTTTGAGAATAACACTATAGGCTCATCATTCATTCACGAAATTCAAGACAACGATATTAATAGTAGTATTTTCATGCAGTTTTTAATGTTTTTTGTTAAATATTTACAGAAAGTTTTGACTTCATTGTGCATGAAAATGTCTGTTATTAGAAGAAGTTTTGAATAAGTTTCGAACCAAAGCAAGGGTTGCTAAAAATCTTCCAAATGGCGTCATCGTAGACATTGAATCGTTAAAAATGAATCACTTTGTTGACATTAATTCTGCAAATGTTGTGGAGCCAATATTCTGGTATCGTAAAAAGCTTCCATTATTTCCTATTGTCAGAGATATTGTATACCCATTTAAGTCGCCTTTGAGTCTTAATTCGCAAAAACTTTATCTTGATTTATTTTTGTCTGGAAAAGACCCAGATGAGTGCAAGCGATTAGAAGATTCCACAAGGCCTGAACAAAACTCTTTTCAGCAGATTTTGCGTGAACGAGCTTTTAAATATCGAGAAATGTATGCGATTATTGAATCACCGATTATTCAAAGATTTATGAATGTTAGAAAAATGTCGGTGCAAAAGATGTTGGTTTTCGCATTTTGCCTTTTTGTACAAAATTATTACAATATAATAAATATAGAAATTTAAATTTAAATGCGTCAACTAATTAGCTGCACTTCTATTCCACAACATTGGAACGTACATCAGCAATTGAATTTGAACTGTTATGATATAATTTTACATCCAATCGAGGAGGCAGTATTTCGGAATTATACATCTGATAACAGTGAAAGGTTTTTTCCATGTCCACAAAACGCACCTTTTCTTATATCACAAATTCCCGATTTGATGGATCATGTAACAAGAGATTTTGAACACACCGCTTTACCGGATTTAGATTCAGGAATTCCTGCAATTCACCTGGATGTATTAACAGCTATTACATGCAATTCTTCTGGCCAGTGGTTGTTTTTCATTAATCAGAATAAAACGTCTTCTTTAATAAAGGCACACTCATTAACTACCAGAGAAATTCTTCAAGAATACGCAGAAACTGCTATGCTATCTTCATTTTTTTCTTCATTTAATGAATTGAAAGTTGGTCTTATAAACTTATGTAATAAAGAGCTACAAGTGATTTATCGGGCTCCTTTTTGTTTGCAACGTTCAAATAACGTAATTCACGTCCATCTCATTGCAAAGATTGAATTTCAGTGCGAATTCGGTTTAGAAGAATTAACGGTGTATGAATTACGGAAAATGTATTTTCTGACGAAACTTTTCCCATCGAGGTTTGTAGATTTCATTTATACATATGGTAAATTAGCAAAATTTATAATTTAAGTTTATTGCAATAATTTTAATATATGCGAACGTCATTTTTATCATACTACAGTTTATACTTGCCGAAACAAACATTAATATAAGATTACAGCAAGCTAAACAGAGTTCTATTAGGTCAAAAAAGTTCAAAATCGAAATGCGAGGCCTTATCTGCTAAAACAATTGCGAATTCTATTGTATTCAGAAAAAATAACGATTAAGAGATTGTTAGTATAAATTGCAATATCTGTCAATTGCTCTGCAATGGACTATTACACACCTTTATGATCTCTTGCTTAATGCGCATGTTTACGAAAATCAATACATGACAGCCCTAACCCGCAAATATTCACATCCCACAAAAACAACTAAGACGCGAGTGATCATGCTTACAATCCGGTGGGTGTTGCCCGCTAGGCAAAATGCTCACACTTATCTACGCACAAAAACAGCTGGTGGAAGTTGTTTGCTATTATTTAGATCTCTATGTTTGCACTATGCACCGTTCTAAAAAGGCACATTTAGACAGCAAATCAAAAACTTTCACAATGGTTGTATATTTTGAATATCAAGTAGATCATCTTTGGAAACCCATTGCTATCGGGATTTCTTCATAGCTCTACAATAATCAAATTTTATTTATGGGATTTCGTCAATTTTTACTCTAACTTTATAGCTATGATTGCATGTTATATTAAAAATTTTGCAAAATTTTCAATTTTCAAAAAAAGGAATTAAAAATACTTCATATATTATAGGCGAACTGCAATTTTCGGGAATAAATCCTCAAATCATAGCGCATGCAGGAGTTAAGCCTATAAAAATCCTTAATAAATTCTTTTTATTTGGCATTTGTATTTCTGCTATTTGTCTTTCATTACGTCTTCAAAATATTACTACATATACTGATTTCTGTGGCATAGTTGAAATTTTGCTTTTGAACTGTTTTTTTCTTTAAATTATGTTATTTTTATATTTATAGCAGATCTTCAAAACGATCTTCACACGTTAAATTGATCAATAACTGAATGCAACGGTGATAGAAAGGAACGCACCTTTTAAAAAATATAAATGTAAATGTTATTTTCTTATTAATTTTGAAAGATATCACATTTTTATGATTATGGTATTCTGAATTGTACTGTGTTGCTGAATATCTTGTCTTCTGCTATCAAACATTGAAGGTCTCGAACTTTTTGATATGCTGAAACGATTACATTTTCAACAAGTCAGCTTGTAGTCCTGAATTGATTACTTGTTTTAAAGTGGCAAAGAATTCACAACTCAGACTGTTGAAAGGATTAAAAACATTAAATTGTTAATGAATTACCAATATTTGATCATTTTCTCATAAATTGACACGAATAGTAGAGAATGCTTAAGCTGAAAGTCCCGTCTACTTGATTCAATTTCTCTAACAATAAAATAGCGAACTAACTGTAAATTAGTGCAGTAAATTTTCACATCAGACAATTTGTATGCAAATAAAGTGATTTTGCGTTGAATTTTCTACTATTTATACCTTTGAGGGTACACCGATTAATTTATCAAATAATGTTTGATTTTCTATAACCATAATTGTCTTGACTACTCGTGGGACGTTGAAGTTAATTGTTTTGTTAGTATTAGACAATATTCTCAATCGTGAGATATCAAAAGGAATGCAAAACACTTTCCATTTCTACTAATTCTGTGACGACGGCTTAATAGTATGTAGAATGCTAGTTTTTTCTAATAACAGACAACTGTATGCAAAGCAATGCATCAAACCTTAAAAATCAAAATATGTCAAACTAACTGACCAGTACCAACATTTGTTTTCATTAATGGAAAGCTTTGTTCCCAAACAACTCGTGTCGAGAAGTCAAAATTAGAAAATATTTTTTTGAGATGAGTGGCAATAAAACTTCTCAACGCTCATGAAAAAACGTTAAGGCATTCATGTGTTACACAAATATACATATATCCAAGCTCTGCAAAGATATTGAAAATTTATAATGCAAATAACTTTTACGTTAAATCTATAATACTAAAGTAATTGAATCGATTTTTTTGTGATTCTGTATACTCTTTTGCATTAGGTGTTACCATGCTTTGAATGGTTTTATAATATTAAATTAAGGAGTGTCACATATTGCATTATGAATAAAAATCATTTTCCCAATGTGTGATCACATTTATTATTTCGTTCCTAAAATATTAAAAACACAGCATATGGTTTGTTTAAAGTATATTCATTTATTAAATATCTAATACAGCCCATTGAAATCCCCTTGCATAGCACGGGCAGTTTCCTAGTAGCATGAAGAAATACCTAATGGTGTTCTTCCGGTCGGAGTTGTATATGCACATTGCATAGTTGTATAGTTATTCTTGGTTCAATCTTTAGTATTATAAATTTAGTATTGTTTGGCTAATGCGTGTTGACAGTGATTGTCGAACTGTACTCGCGGTTGATGAATATTCTCCAATGAAAATCACACAACTAGCTAATAAAGATCCAAAGTTCAATTACTACAAGTCATTTCTTCCTCCATTGTTAGATGTCATCGCTTGGAAGGAATTTCAAATTATCCATCATGAATATGAATCACAAAATGTTTATCTTTAGTCGCATATTTATAGCTAAAATAGGGGTCTACATATGTATATGATTCATACATAGCAAAATTCCACGGGAACCCACAAATGGGGGGTTCATTGCTCTATACTAATTTATTAATCCAACAATTCTTCAATTGGGTTTAGATTAGCAATGTGCACATAGCAGTTTATTAATGCCGCACCCCGCCAATCAAAACATTTATTCTTGTCCGTAGACACCGCACTCGGAAAGTTTTACCTGTACCCGTCCATACCTGAGAGAATGCATTTTTTGCTGCTTTTGAACAATTTAAAAATTGAATAGTATTTTAACACAATTCATGTTAAGCATATAATAATATTTTAAGCTTTTATGTATAATTTGTTTTTGAGAAAGATTGCATTATGTGGAATAAAATGCTTAACTGTACCCGTCCATACTAGATAATTATCGCACCCGGATTTTATTGTTTGAATAGAAAAAGATCATTTTATTGTGCTCTTTAACCTAGCTTTAAATGTGCTTATTAAAGGTAAACATCTTGAAACCTGCACACGAAATAGAAAAATGTCATTTTAACTTTAAAGATTTATATGTGCGCGCCTACACTACTGAACGAAATGTAGTTAGTTGGCTGCCTGTCGATCGACATCGTGTTTTGCCGTTTCATAAGAAACTTAAACGAATGCCGTTGACGTTTCCAGCCTGGGATGATACCAATGTACATGGAAAGAAAAAGAAAAACAAGAAGAACAAAAAACAAAAATCAAGATGAATGTAGGTAGATAGATTTTTGGTAACTGAAATGGTGCTACATCGAATTCACAATTAAAGAGTTTTGGAACTCCATTTTTGGAGTTTGACGAATGAAAATAATTATTTGAACATTGGTGGAATAAATTTTGCATTGATATTTTTTCATTTTTTACTGTAATTTTCTATGAAGTACAAAGAATTTTGAATCAGGGTAACATTTCAAAAACTAGTTTCAGATAGAACATTTATGTTGTATTAGTCTTTGATGAAATTCTAATAATTTTTTTGTTAACACTTCATAGTGTTTTAGTTGAAGTTCAAATGAGTGCTCCAATTATCGTTCTCAGTAAGTGATTTATTCTTTTTTTGTTTTCCGGTTTCACGGCAGTAATTCCGTGTGACTGTTATTTCCTATACATTATAAAGTAGTACATATTTCAGATCAGTCGTGCATATTTGTTTGTGTTGATAGAATGCAATTAATTTTGGTGCCATGATAGAGATAATTCAATTATCTTTATTTTGTCTCTTTAACTTTTATGGTATTTTAGAAAATTGTCATGGAACATGATTGGCGTGCTAATGCCGAATTTTTGTTTCAAGGCTCAGAAGCCTGTGTTTATCGCCTGCCCACACAAGTTGGCAAACCAGTATTTGTTAAGGAACGGTTTAAAAAGAAATATCGTCATCCTGACCTTGACAAACAGCTATGTACAAAAAGAATATCACAGGAAGTCCGATCACTTTGCAGGTGTCAAAAGTTCGGAATTCGCACACCATTTGTTAAATTAGTTGATGAACGTATCGTTGTTTTGGAATACATTGAGAATGCAATGGATTTATGTCAATTTCTCAGCAAAGAAATGAAGTCTGTCAATGATGAAACAAAAGTTAAATTATCTTTAATTGCTTCCAAGGTTGCTTAGCATAAATTAGTAGCCGTAATTTGACCTCAAGTGCACTATTCATGTATACTGTAACACTGTTTGAAATTATTTCTGAGATTTTTAATCTTTTGCGGTAAGTTTTGTTACTAATTTGTGTCTAGCTTGGAGATGTGGTCGGTAAAATGCATGTTATTGATGTTATTCATGGGGATTTGACAACTACAAACTTTTTGCTGGCATCTGAGGAAAGTACCCCTTCTGAAGTTGAATTGATTCCAGTTGATTTTGGGTTAAGTTACGTATCAACAAATGTGGAAGACAAGGCTGTAGATATATACGTTCTCGAACGATCTATAATCAGTACACATCCTTTTCTTACATTCTTTATTCAGGAAATCTTTGATAGATATTTGGAGACATCGCCAAAGGCTAAGGAAGTGATGCAAAAATTTGAGGAGGTACGGATGAGAGGCCGCAAACGTGATATGACTGGATAGTTTTTATTTGTACTGAACGATTTCAGTCAAATTGTAATTGAAATGCATATCTATTTTGTCATGTTGTTTCGTAAACAGTGGCAGTGGCGCGTGTAGGATTTTTAAAACGGGAAGCTGACACCCATTTTTATAGAAAAAAATTGTTGAACAAACGTAAATTTACACAAAATGCAATCTCCTGTTTTTAGCAGCAAATCGATTAATGACATCTTGATTTAAAGTAAAATATTTTCAATTTTGAGGAAAAGAAAACACTTCAATTGAGAAAAAGGAGGGGGCGGACGGGCCACTGAACAGTGGGGGAGTCAATTCGACATTCACTTCATTTAAATAACCTACTTTTGTTCACTGGGATTGTATATTCGTTCAGTAGCAACATCAACAATGATATCATATCATCATTAACGACGTTGGATCTTTTCCTACATCTTGATAATTTCATGCGAAAAGCAGTTTTTTCTTTATTAAAAGAGTTTCTCCACAAATTATTATAAAATATACCTAACGTATGATATAAGCAGAAACAATTTTTTAGTTGTAGTAATATTTTCATATGAAATTCTATCATTTGCAGTAAATTTAAATATTTTGCTTTTTTCTATGCCATATGGGGAAATTTTACTAGATAGCACTGAATTCGTTGTAGTTTTTGGCTTTAATCAATATTTGCTATGTTCTTTTTAGATCAAAATACCCAGCGTGAAAGTGGCAAGAAAGTACAAATAGGCAATATTAATGCTGCAAAAGTAAGTAGTTCTAATTCTAATTTCATTATGTTTTATTGCATTGATATCAAGTACGGTGCTAAACGCTTCTTTTAAAATTTAATACGTTTTGTTTTATTCTTTGATTGGTTTCTGTTTGTTGCCAACTTCTAATTATGCGCTGTGCCCTTCCCTTTCTACTTACATTTTACATTTGTAATTTTACATCTGTATGACTTTAATCTTAGACTGTTGCCGATGTCATTAGAACATGTCTTGGACCTCGCGCTATGCTAAAAATGTTAATGGACCCAATGGGAGGAATTGTTTTAACTAATGACGGTAACGCCATCTTGCGAGAAATCCAAGTGCAGCATCCAGCAGCTAAGTCACTCATTGAAATTTCACGTGCTCAAGACGAGGAGTGCGGTGACGGAACCACATCTGTTGTGGTTTTAAGTATGCATTTTTAAATTTTCAGACGTATTCAGCTAACTATTCTACAGTATTTCTCCTTAGATTTTGTTATATTTTGAATTAGCTAAAAAGCAATTCTGTAATTATCATTTTAGCTGGTGAACTATGTGCGGTGGCTGAGCAATTCCTAACGGAACAGATGCACCCAACTGTAATCATAAGTGCCTATCGTAAAGCCCTCGACGATGCCATTCAAATTATGGAATCAATTGCGTAAGTTGCTATACAACATATCTATGTCCATGAGGCATCAAATTGGTTGTGTTTGAACATTTATCTTTTTCAATGTTTCTGCAGATTTATTATAAGAATTCATCATCTTGAGTTGAATTAAATTGTTTTCATTTATTTGTCTAAAGTTCACATTTTGTTCACAATTTTTCTTAGATTTAATTAGTAATTCCATGACCCCAATATACAATGTAATTCTTAATGCAGCACTTGCTGAACTGTTAATGACAAATTTTTTTGTAGTTTGTCAATGAAACCATATTTAACAAAACAATGGCCAATAACAGAAATTAGTGTTTACTGAAAGATAAACCAGAGGCGCACCCAGAGGGGGGGGGAACGTTCCCCCCTCAACAGAGCACAGATGCTTCCATTCCTCATGAAATGTATGCTGATATGATAACATAGTACATATATATATTAAGCAATGCTTCAAATCTATCTGCAGGGGTAAGCAATAATTAATTGATATTGCAATTATTACAATAATTGGAAATCAATTAATCTATTGAATACTTTAGAAGAAGAAAAATTACCAATAATTTACAATTATTTAGGTTCACTAAGAACGTTCTTACAAGCATTAATGGATGAAAATCTTGGTGAAACATAATAAAGTCGCAATTCGAATATCATTATTGTCCTGCCTAGTAAATTAATACAGTATTGGCTATTGCATGTGTACAGCACAGTTTGATGACCAAAATATACATTATGCTTCCACTAACGAATTCACTTTTTTTTATATTGAAGGCATAACATTAAACCTATTTCGCACCATTGCTATCTTTCTGTCACACGCCTCATATTGTGATGTCAAATCTAGAGATATTAAATAATGATCACAGCTTATACATAACGTATCTATGCAGAACCACATTTGCTTTTAGTGATTACGATTTCTGGCAACATTTAACTTAGATTTTTCTTAGTGCTAACAGAAGTATGAAGCACTCGTAATTTTGTTTGTTATCTCACAACGATGGTTTTTCTTTTAAAAAAGTTTTTATGTGTTATGCTTGGTTCTTATGCTATGATTTCTTATCTATTATTTTCATTCCAATTATTGCCAAAAGCGAAACTAGCCATGAGAAATAAAGCAATTTTAAATGAAATTTTTATTAAATTATATTTTACAAAATGTGAAAATAATTTGGAAACGGTTTCTGTATTTTTTATCTGTAGTTAAATATGGTGAATTACATAGCAATGCTAAAAAAACAATAGAGAAATAATGTATTAAATTCAAATTATGGCAAGTTACAAAATGTAACTAAAGGTAATTTGTGGACGCACAGTATTAATACGGCATGATCCTCAGTCCTGTTCTCTCTTCTGCTAACAGGAGTTGAAGTTGGAGCCGCGGTGGGCTGTGGCTCGACTGAGCTATTGGAAAAAAGGGGCTGAAATTGAAAAAAAAAACTATTACACAACAGTTGTAGTGAATATTATACAATTTCTTAAACAACATTTTGAAATTTTACATCAGTATTATCTATTCTTAAAAAGTTCAATCTAGAATTTTCAACTTCAGTGAGCACATTTTCCTAAAATTTGAGTTGGGCATGATTCAAGCCTGCAAGAATTAGGCCTAAGTTTTTGTTTGGAATAACTAAGAAATAAGAAAGTAAGAATTTTTAAAAGATTTTTAAAAAAATGGAAATTTTTCCTACTGAGATTAGGATCAGTTAACAGGACAACAGTCTGTGTTCGAAATCATCCTCATCTACTGAACCACGGAGCAGATATATGTGTTAGTCAATCTTAGTAATGGTTGAATAGGGGTAGGGAAAAATAATTCAGTTTTAGTAATTGTTAACAAACATTCATAGTATAATGGTTACGTTTGCTATGTTGAAATTTAATTATAAAAATGACATAAGAAAGTAGATGTATGAAATAGTAAACCTTAAATTGAATAGTTGAATTTCGTTAATATCAATCTTTCTGTTTTGGGTAGCATGTCAAAAAGTGTATACTATTTAATTTCCCTGACAATGCTTTTTCCATTGTTGTAGTGAAAATCTTCAGAATAATGAATATACCGGGTGTTCCAAAAGTTTTAGTACAAAGAATAAATCGAAATTTTCATTCCATTGTGTCTAAAGGTCACCCAGCGTTGCGGATTCTAATCGATATCAGTTGCTTCTCGAACCAGGTGCCTGAATTCATTCAATTTCAAATGTATTCTATTGAAGAACAAGTTAACTCCTGTGCTTGGGCTATTGCTTTTGAAAACTTAGCTGAAAGTCAGAGAAGATTCACAGAAAAATATAATCGTGCTGCACCTTCAAGTCATTGGTTTTTGAAAACAATCATCGTTTTGCAAGCTTGAACGATTTGAGACAAGCAATTGAAGCAATTTTTCATGCTATTCCACTAAAACAATATCGCGATTCAAGGAGAAATTTCCAGCAGAGGATTCATTTCTGTCATGATGCAGAAAGTGGGGTCTTCGAATAAACGTTAAATGAATTGTTGTGTTAATGAGCTTTTCATAATTGTCTAAACGTTTCTTCTAACTTTCCTTTTAACGTTGGACATAAATCATGTTTTTCTGGGTGCGCCCCTGAGATAAACTGACATTGCTTAGAATGAAGTTTACTAAATACCGAGCTTGTCAAAAGTTCGTTATTTGTTTTCGAGAAGATATTAGAAATATATTCTTGTCATGCCCTTAAATGAGTATTTTTGTACCTGCAACAAATATGAACACAGGTTTGTTACGAGAAATTGTATAGTTAATCCAGCGACCATATATACACTCTAGAATGTAAATAAAGAATTCCTGCCATCTCACAGACTTAATAATTTACAGCATAAGCTGTTTATTTCATTATCTTTATTCTATGATAATACTCGGAATTGGTTTTGAAAATTCCGCAACAAGACTTTTTCGCGTTCACATTTGACATCTAATTGTCTCCCAAAGAGTTGGCAGCACAAGCAGAATCCCTTTAAATTTGGCAACCTTGTTCATAATAAGTTTTTTTGCGTTTACATTTACAAACTTTGCAATAACCTCATTAAATTTCAAAAACGAACGTTTTGTTATAAACGGCGGATTCTGGATTTGTTATAATCTTGTGTTCTATTGTGTTGCAAATTTATTGCCAGTTCATAAAAAGGTTTTCCAGTACACTATTTGTCAAAATTAAGTCATAAATGTTGAAAAATGAAATTGATTACTGTTTTTATAAATCACTTTTAAAATACAACTGTTTTTTTCTTCGCAGTGATTAGTTGCCACCATTGCAATTATATATATGATACGTCAAGCTTTTCTGAATAATTTTGATTTTTTAGCATGGCAGCTAACATTTTGTGATTTAGTACTCCCGTTGATGTTAGTGATAAAGAGAACATGATGGTGTACTTAAAATCTGCACTCAATACTAAGGTCACAGCCCAATGGTCAGATTTGATTTGTGGAATAGCATATAATGCCGTCAACACAGTCACTATAGACAACGATGGTCGTCGTGAAATCGATATCAAGCGCTATGCGAAAGTTGAAAAGGTATGTATCCATAATTTAGTGTTCGAAATTTTTAGTCTGGGTTTAAACGTTTAATAATTCACCATGTTCGCGATTATATTTTCAATTTGTATCAAGTTACTTACATATGACTTATTTTGCTTTCATTCAAATGTCCAGTGCTTTCTTAGTTAACCTTTATTCTTTGGTATCAATTGAACTGTTAAATCGTTTAGCTCAAGCTTCAATATCATTTATGTTTAAAAATAGCAGAGCGATATCGTTAGTGGGCGAATAATGAAATTTTGCTAATTTAGGTACCTGGAGGGATCATTGAAGACTCCGAAGTTTTGACTGGTGTTATGTTTAATAAAGATATTCTTCATCCCAAAATGAAACGGAAAGTCATCAATCCTCGCATTCTTCTACTGGATTGCAGTCTGGAGTATAAGAAAGGAGAGAGTCAGACAAACGTTGAATTGACTAATGTCGCTGATTTCGAGTAATGCATCTTTACTTTTTATAATTTTTTGTTGACAACATTAAATTGTATTCTACCAACGGATAAGTTACATTTTGTGATGTACTTATAGTTTTTCATTGGCTTTGTCCTTTTCCATTAATATTTTTTGCTTTTCTGAATTTAAATGTATGAGGTATTCATCTGTAGGGTTTTAGAAGACATTTAGTTATATCAATTTTTCAGTTATAATGTAGAACTGGGTTAAGCCTCTGGAAATTCTGTGGGTTCCAAATTGCGAGTTTTACCGTGATAGTTTGATAACACCACTAGAAATGGTAGTTAGTGTTGTTAGTTTGAATAATT
The DNA here is from genome assembly GCA_900660155.1 of Hofstenia miamia. Taxonomy (NCBI): domain Eukaryota; kingdom Metazoa; phylum Xenacoelomorpha; order Acoela; family Hofsteniidae; genus Hofstenia; species Hofstenia miamia. Next base: position 896,319 of record CABFPE010000237.1, read on the forward strand.
GTTATGTAATTGTACCATCTAGATTGCATTTTGATAATATGTTAATTGAACATGACTGATTCAATCTGTCTGAAAGCGGAATTACTTAAATAATCACGAAATTTTGAATAATTAACTACTTGATGGGTTACTGCACACACTAAGACTAGCAACCCACCCCATCGTATAGATGACGTAAACACCCGTTAATATTCACTTTTTCTATTTACTGCTTTTGCATGTGTGTGCATGGATTTTAAGAACAGACAATGTAAGTTAATTACACCCCTTACGACCTCTTGAACAGATTTTCATATTGAATGAATAAAATATTCCGATCTTTTTTTCAAATTCAAGCTTTATTGTTTGACTATTGCATAAGAAGCATTTAGCTGTTTAAAATACACCACTTCTGTTTTTTGATTAAAATTTCCAACTCTTGGTGTGCAAGAGTTGTTAATATCAAATTAACGTTTGATCCATTTTCGAAAAAAATTTAGGAGGCGTAGAAAGTGCTTCACAAATCTTAAAAAATTTTAAAGGCCTTTATGATTTACATTTAGGAGTTATCTGCAAAAAGAAGAAGAGTATATTAAGCATATATGCGATGAAGTTATTGCTGTTCAGCCGGATGTTGTCATAACAGAGAAAGGAATCTCGGACTTGGCTATTCATTTCTTGATGAAAGCTAACATTTCAGCTTTGCGGCGTCTTCGCAAGACTGATAACAATCGAATTGCTAGGTAGGTGAAACCCACTATTATTTCTTTACGTGCATATCTTTAGAGCAATTGGTGCGCGGATTGTTTCACGTACTGATGAAATCAAAGATGAAGATGTCGGAACTGGTGCTGGTCTCTT
>CABFPE010000237.1:897179-920561 GCA_900660155.1 Hofstenia miamia
AATTGCTAGGTAGGTGAAACCCACTATTATTTCTTTACGTGCATATCTTTAGAGCAATTGGTGCGCGGATTGTTTCACGTACTGATGAAATCAAAGATGAAGATGTCGGAACTGGTGCTGGTCTCTTTGAAATAAAAAAGATTGGGGATGAGTAAGCTATGATTTCAATTTTTATCTGATATCACTGAGCGTTTTAGATACTTTACTTTTATTACGGAATGTAAAAATCCCAAGGCTTGCACCATTCTTCTACGCGGGGCCAGTAAAGATGTTTTAAATGAAGTCGAACGGAACTTACAAGATACAATGCAAGTAGCTAGAAATATTATGGTTGATCCTAGACTTCTACCCGGTGGAGGTTCCACAGAAATCGCCGTTTCACAGGTATTGTAGATTGTGTTAATGAAATTGTCATTGCCTTAATGACGTAATTTTTGTTCTTAAAAAAATTTTAGGCCCTAACAGAAAAAGCTAAAACAATACAAGGTGTTGAGCAATTTCCTTACAAAGCAGTTGCACGAGCTTTCGAGGTAATTCCACGCACTTTGATACAAAACAGCGGTGGCAACAGCATTCGTACACTCACACAAATTAGGGTATTTTCTATTTTGGCGACCGAAATATACTACTTCAAAATTTTAGGCACAGCACCGCGCTGGTTCTCATCAAATTGGTGTGAATGGTGAAAATGGAGACGTTATTGATGTATCAACTATTGGTGTTTGGGATCCTCTTAGTGTCAAATTACAAATTATGAAAACTGCAGTTGAGGTATTGTTTTAATAGTAAATTTCGATCAATTTTTTCTTTTTGCAAACAGCATACTGACTTTGTTTTGAAAATTAGAAAGCTATGTACAAATTTTAGAAATTTTACTGCAAATATAGAAGAAATCATTATTCAGAAATTACTTTGACGATATATAATTATATTGATAGCAACTCTGAAAGCGTCAATAAACTGTACAAAAAACAATACAAAATAGAAAATTGCACCATTGGGCTATGGCGTTTTAATTTCTGCTAGTTGATTAATCCTGGTTGTAAAATTTGAAACCCCTCCATTTGAATTCAATTATTTCTTTTCTAGAATTATAGTAACATCGTTTGACATTGTTTTTAAATATCTTCAAAGTATTCAGTTTAATTCTCTAGGTAAATGATTCCAAAGTTTTATAGAAGTATTAATGAATGAATTTTTAATTATTCTCTTTTTACAAGGAACTGTTTTAATATTTCGAGTGCTTGTATTTAGGTGCGATTTTACCCGAGATTAGGGAAATTTATTTTACGATTTATTTGTTTACGGTCTTACACAATGTTGTTAATACATTTATCTGAATTAGGTATTGAGAATTTAAAAAATTTTTACTAAAGTTTTTGTAATTAATTTTATTATTAGAATAGTTCGTTACTATCTTCATTGACCATCTTAACTGTGTATTAATTTTCTTTAGGAAATTTTCATTTACATCCGTATGAAGTACATTGCCATAATAAAATTGACTTAAAGCTATTGCTTGGATTAACTGAATTTTAGCTTTTGTAGGTAACTGCTGAGGTATTTTGCTGAGTGCTTTAATTGAGATAGCCATTCGTTTAATGATTATATTAAGTTTCTTTTAAAAGTAATGATTCAAATGTAATTCCTAAGTATTTGAAATTGTCCACTTGATCTATTTGCGTGCCATTAAAGTTTAGATTCTGTTGAGAACAATTTTTAGAATTAGTTTTTGATTTTATAATACGGAATTGAGTTTTGGATTAACACGCAAAATAGTGAGATAATTGAGCACAGTCATCTTCAATTTTTATGATTGCATTTTCAATGATTTATTTGAGCAAAATAGCATTGTATCATTAGCGTATTGAATAACATGACAATTAGTGTAATTACTTAAATCATTAACATATATATTAAAAGGCAAGGAACCTAATATTGTTCCCTGTGGAATACCTCTTCTAATTTCAATCCAAATTGAAAATGTTTTCTCGATTACCTTTTTTATAAACAGGAGTTATATTGGCCTAGCTTCGAGAAGTGTATTCCGTTAAAATTGTTAAAAACAGAATAATTGAATAATTTCTGATTTTGTTTAAAAAATGTTTAGTTCTTCTGCTTTTCTAGTGTAAGAGTCCCAAAGAGGGAAGGGAACAACTTCACTAATAAAAATAGAAGCAGAACTAAATTTTTGTTTAATACTATTAACTAAAGATTAAACTTATCTGTGAAATTTTGATCTTTCTGCATATAATGTCGTTTCTTCCAGCTGATACCATGACTCTCTTAACTGAGTTTTCTTTTGGGTACAGTTGAAAGACAGCTGTGAGCTCATCAATTGTACTGCCGGGATAAGAATGTACAGAAACGTTTGCTAATAAGCCCTTGTGCTCTAAAATCTCTGTACATGGAAGTGCCAACTATGAGAGTATCAGTGGCTCCTCTCACTTTTCGTGGCTGGCGATTTCGGATCTTTAGTGAATGAGGTGTGGGAGAGTTAGGAGCCGAAACTGCGACGTTTATTCCTGGCGAGGTTTTTGTTTGAACTACCGAATGGCACGTAGCTGCTTTAACTTGAATGCTTTGGTGATTTTCCTTTTTATTATTGGCTGTATTTGAAATTTCAGCGAAAATTTTATATAAGAGAAGTACTTTCCTCTCTACTAAAGCACATGAAAGGTGCAGTTAACTTCGAGTGAGTTAATTGCGCATCGTCATCATTAACACAAGTGCGGAGGTGATCGAGCACCGAGAGCTCTTGCAATCCGACTGCATGCACCGCAAGCATCGCTAATTATTCAAATATTGCAAAGTTGAATGCAATAATTTTAATTTTGATTACTACTTTGGGAAATTTCAATTCAACAATTGGAAATTTTAACCAGAAATGTTGCCGTAATTTATACTTAGCTCAGAAGATTTGTTGCGCATTAAAATTTATATTTGTGTGTTGTATTGATAGTATTCACATAAATTGAATTTTTAATTGTAATATTTATCTGAATATAGAATATTTTATCTGTGTTACTGATAATTATATTTATTGCACAATGTTTTAATTTTATATTTTGTCTGTTTTAGACGTCAATATTGTTGCTCAGAATTGATGATATTGTTTCTGGTACCAAAAAGCAAAGTGATGCTAATCAGCCACAACAACAGGCAGCGCCAACTGAAGAGAGCATGGCTGAATAATTTAGTGATTATTAAATTGTTTAAATCTTCTTTTGTTTATTATATCTTAAATTCTATGAGTTTGATATTTACATTTTTTTAAAACTGAAACATAATTTTAATAACATGATATTTTTAAATTAACATGATTTGAGACAATTTTTAAAAACGTTGTGAAATAATGCTATTAAAATGCATTTAGTCAACACCGCCAAACGAAACGATTTTCCAATATGAAAAGCAAAATGTTTGTCTAATAAGGAGTAAAATGCTGAGAACTGTTAAGATGAAAAAGGATCATTGTTTCACTGTTTATTTTTATTCCACGACGACTATTTCAAATAGTACAGAAGTAATAACAAGGGCATTTGACTGACACATTTTTAGAGCATAGACTTTTATATAATATATATAATAACGATTTATAAAGCTCAATGAAGAATAATTGCACCTGAGTTCAATATAAAGACAACTCTTGTATCCTTGCAAGTGGAAAATCACCTGAAACATAAATTGTAAAACCTAGAAAAAGATTTCTCAGAATTGCATTCTTCAAAAGACATTGATAATTCAAATTGCGTTATCAATGAAAAATTAATGTCTCGTGAAACTTGAATATTTAAATGTGTGTATAATTGACAAACTTAAATTTAACTAACTTATATCAGTATTTAATAGCTTTCAATTTTATGTAATTTCATTGTTGTAAAATTGAAAAATGCTAATAACTGTTGTAATTTTAACCTATCCTAGCCCAATGTGTCATGTTTGGCACATTGCATAAATAACTACTGCTTGCTTACTATTAAAAAATTATAATTACAATCATTCAAAATCATTTACAGAATCCAATTATTTAGTTACTATTAACATAAAATTTAAAAAATTGATCATGAATAAAAAAATATTCAATTCATATTTACTTTTTAAAATGATTAAGGAAAATTATCAACAAATTCTAATAACTCGTCATCTAGGGTTGCGAATGCAAGGGATAATGCTTCGTAACAAGAAGTCAAATGTGCAACTTGCCCAGTGCCAGGTTATTGAATAGTTGGTATGCCTTTTCTCGTAAATTAAAAACAGTTGTCAAATGTTCAACCTCGCCATTTCAGTCTTTTTATATTAAAGGTGCGAAAGTATTTTTTATATCAATCTTAGTTTTTAGGGTAATTATTTGTTTGATGTACATTTGGAATTGGCCAACCAAGAAAAATCACATATAAATTACAAAAGACATCAATTCCAACAACCAAGATTAATTAATGCAGAAAATACTGATTTTAAAAATAAATAATATTTTAGTAATTCCTTCCATATATTTATAGCCGTGTTTAGAAAAGTTTTTCATTAAGTGACTGGAACCTCAACTTTTTTAACAAAAACGAACGTATTAAATTAAAAATTTTCCTAAATATGTTCAATTTAAAAATGGCTAATACAATTTCTCCAACACGAATTACTGGATCTAGCAATACCCTGATAGATTACATTTTTACCAGAAAATATCAAAATTCCATATAAATACTATACATCTGAGTGTCTTTTCTCACATCACCACGATTAGTTTTGCAAAATTAGAGCCACGTCGTCGAAAACAAAGAAAATAGATAACTAGAGATAAGACTCATAACTATTGATAATATAAATTTCTCTCTATTGTCTGAAAATTGGCTAGGAGTATATTTTGGGTTTGATCCAAATTCAATGCTAGAAAACTACAAAATATTTGAATTACATTTCAAAGCACATTTCTCAAAAATGAATTAATTTCTTTAAATAACTCTTTGCAGCATTCTTTCAAACCGTGGTTAACGGATCAATGCAAAAAATTTATAGCTAAAAAAGATGCTTAAAATACATTTTCTAATTCTCGAACTCAAAATTTCTCACTATATAAAAAGGCAAGAAAGATTTCTAATATAGGAAGCCGAAAAGCGTTCAATGTATATATTAAGCGGGAGATCAAAAATCTAAGTGGAAATTTATTCGTGATGCAACCAATAATAAAGCTAAGTATATTACTATTGATAAGTTCAGACTGGAATGGATAATGCACAGCAATGACATCAGAATTTCTAACATCCTAAATAAAACTTGTTAACCTTGGTGTATGCAATGGACCTGACATAGAATAAAATCTTTCAAATCACTATCATACATCTGAATTCAGTTTTCATTATGCTAATAGCTATGAAATGATCAAAGCAATTAAGCCACTTAAATCTAGTAAATCCAGTTGCCCTTCGAATATTTCCTCATGGGCACTTAAAGCTAATCATTTGCTGATTATCCACACTGTGCTACAAAATATAGGCGTATATCAATAATATTGCCAATAACCAAAATCTTTGAACGACTTTTGCATAATCAAATGACTATTTATCTAAACACAAACATAAAATTTTACTAAAATAAAACTCGTCTTTTTTCAAATTGGCTAGAAATTTTAGAATGGGGGTTCCCCAAGGAACGATCTTAAGACCACTGCTATTTAGTTTATACGTTAATGAATGGGAACAGTTACAAACTACAACTTGACTCGCTATGCTGATATCTCTATTTTTAGTAGTCATAAATCGATTGGTACAGCTGTAAAAACTATAGAATTAAATTTTATTAAGTTGTGTAGGTATTTTAGTATGCACAGGGCTTCCCATTTTGCTGTTAACGGCTTCAATATTTTCTTACTTAATCCTTATATAGAATAGATAAATATTTGTTTATAGCTCTGACGTTGCATGCATAGGAGCAGGGTCATAACCTGGTTTTTTTTACGCTCTTGATCATGGAAATATGTTAAAAAAATAGTCTAAAAATGCACTTCCCGAATTAGTTTTTAAAATTTTTTTATGTGTTAGCTGAAAATTTTTTGATTTAAACAGTCAAAATCAGGTGGCGGACATTCCCCCATGACTCCTTCTGTGTACGCCACTGAATAAGAGACAATAACATTTTTTAATTGATCTAAAGGAAAAGCAATGTACTGTGAACGAAACTGTTAAAAACAACTAATAACCCGAAACAGGGGAGGAATGTCCCCCTGCCGATAGGTTTTCAAAATTTATTCTGGTTGATTAACTCAGAAAAAGTTCACTAAAATTTTTTTAAAAAAATTAAATACTCAATTGCATTTTTAAGTCGTTATTCAATATTTTCAAAAAAATTTACAGAGCTTTGCCCCGCTTTTGTGATTCCCTTGATAATGAGTGAGATGTCCCCTTTCTAGTCCGAAAATCCTGCGTACATCCTTGAACCGGAACTTCAAGGTGAATTTTAAAATGGATAACATTTACAAAAAATATAGCACAAAAAACAATGTAGATATGAATAAGAGCAGCTGTAAAAAAGGTCCACAAGTCGCACAAGCACACAAAACAAATTTGAAATGCCCCAAAATATAGATTTGGTATTTGAGTATCCAAATATATAACATAATTGATACGTTGAATCACCCTCTATCAATGGGGTTTGCTGACTACTTGAGGCTGCAATTATTTTTATCAATGATTACAGCAGTGATCTGAATTCTTGTGCACCTTTGATGGAATTGAAAGACATTGACAGTGTGTTAACAACACATATGCCAATATAGGTTAAATTTATGTATTGTTTTAAACAGCACTTGTTTGCTGTTTGCTGTAACGGCTTGCAGCTGTTAGCAGTGCTGTTAGGAGCCTTGAGTATGCATAAATTGACTATTAACGTAAACAAAGCGAATTTTGCATAATGCAACCTTCTAGTAAAGCTTGAAACACCATAAATTACACTCTTATGAAATGAAATGAAATATCTATATTTAGAGTTGCTTCTAACAATATAAAATACTGTTTACAACTATAAATAGCGTCAAGCAATAGAACTAAAGGAACAAAATACAGAAAGATATTTACAAAATAATTACAATTACTAGCTTGGGCTATGGCGAATTTAGGTTAAATGCGGTCTATTGAATAATCACTATTATAAAATTTAAAACCTCGCTATTTGTATTCAAGCCTTTCGTTTGTATAACTGCAAAAGTATTTTTTAATCTCGTTTTTGAATACTCTTAATTTAGTTAGATAATTGATTTTTTCTACAGACTTGTTTTTCAAATTCTTAAATGTATATTTTTTTCGTTTCTTGTGCTGTAGTCCAATTTGTTCCATACGTTATTGAATAATTGAAGAATCAAATCGTCATTAATTTTCTATTGTACTTTGCTTTACCAAATATAATTGTTCTTAGATTTAAATACATGTAATTAGAAATATTTGATTTTCTTCACCAAAGTCGATAAATATCAAATACTGTGAAGAGCTTCTAATGACTTTAGATGCCATTTACACATTATTTATAATAATTTTTGTAACTAATTATGTTTATTCCCCATTTAAATAATTTATCCCAATTTCGATTTTGTTTTTTACTTTAACTTTGTTAATAAACCTGACATTTTTTGTACATTCCTGCTATAATAATTGTTGAATTCTTTTTTGTTTTAAGATAAAATAAATTTTTTTGAAATTTAAGAAGATTGGGCTATTTTAGCTTGTAGATTAACCATGGCACCATAACCACTATACCATCCTACTATGGCATTCTTTAGAAAATTGTTTTGATAAAATAGTATTGCAAAGGTATTTTTCAATTTGTCTATGTAGCAATTTTGTTTAATGGATCGTTACTAATCCGCATAATTACTAATAAATTTTCAAAATTAAGAAATGGAGCATTGGGTATTCAATAAGTATGCTTAATAAAATGCCATAGCCTCAATTTGCAAATGGGAAATTCATTATATAAAACAGTCTCTAACCAATCATCCTGACAAACTGAGTTTTGCAGGAACGGAAATATTTATCTCTAGAGTTGCTTTTTACAATATAAAATATGTTTACAACTCTAAATAGTGTCAAAAACAGCATGAATAAAAGAACAAAGACAAATAAAATTACAATTATTAGCTTGAGCTATAGGGATATTAGATTAGATGCGGTCTATTGTATAATAAGTACAATAAAATTTAAAACCTAACTATTTGTATTCAAACCTTTCCTTTCTATAACTAAAGAAGTATATATTAATTTTTAAATACTCATAATTCAATAGTTTGTTTGATAGATTTAGGTAAATTATTCCATATATTTGTTAATGTGTTGAGAAATGAATTTTTCATTATTTTTTTGTTATATGGAAGAGGCCTAATTTTTAGGGCTCTATGATAATGTCTAAGCAATACTTTAGAGGATAGAAAGTTGGATTTGTGGTATGGAAAAATGTTATTAATATTTTTTTATAAATAGTGCATTGTGGATTTAGAAAATTTTTTGTTAATATCTTGATTTCTTTATTTCTGTTATAAATATGATTAACTGCTATTTTTATTGCCCATTTTATTTGCACATTGAATTCATTCAAAGTTGTTGATTTATGTCGGCATACAGTATGTTTCCATAATTAAAGTGGCTTAGTATTAATGTGTGAATTAATTGAATTTTTGCTTTGGTTGGATGCTGTTGTGATATATTGCTAAAAGCCTTAATTGAAATAACACTAGATATTTGTATTGTAAAATTAAGTTGAGAATAAAAAATAATACCTAAATATTTAAAAGAATTAAGTTGTCATATGTATGTGTCATTAAATTTCAATTTAAATTGTGAACTACTTGTGGAATTATTGTTAAATTTAGGTCTAATTAAGCAAAATTGAAGTTTAGATGGGCTTATTCTTAGCTTTAGTGAAGCAAAATATTTTGCAAGAAGAGTGCAATTTTCTTCCAGAACTTTTATAGCAATTTCAGGAGACTCATGTGAACTAAATAGCATAGTATCATTAGCATATTGTATAACATTATTAATAATGATTGCGTTAAGACTGTTGCCACTTTAGGAGTTACTTTTGATTCAAAGTTACAATTCAAAGAAAAAATAAATGTCATAGTGAAAAGGTTGGCTATGGGCATAAAAAGCATTTCTTACATTGCAGACCAATTTCCTTTTACTACTGCAGTAATCAAAATGTTTCATGCACATTTTCTTTATCATCTCAACTATGCTAGTGTGTTATTCACTATTCTAAATGGCTCCCTTCTAAAAAAGCTTGAAACCTAGTTTAAATTTTAAAAAACTGGTAAAACACAAGATTGCATTACCGAAACTACCCTTCCACCAAGACAGCTAATCGTTTTTAATAACATAGTAAATTTCTTTAGGATAATTAAATTAATAAGTCATAAGTTCTGCAATTGTCAAACACTAATTAAGTAAAGACTTTCTTAATCTTATTCGCGTATTATACTTAATTATTTCAATTAAACCTGTTATTTTGTACTGTTTATTATTTTTTCGGAAACAAAGTCATACTAGAGTATGAATTGATTGAATTTTTTATTTATTTGGAAGTTTTTGAGAAATTTAGTTTATTTCTTTAATCGATAAGGCCATTTTTCTAATATGATAGTTGCGCTTTTTAAAATTTAAATGTGAATAGAGAATAATTCTAAGGTATTTAAAGGACTCAAATTGCTATATTTAATTGCCGTTAAAATTAAGTTTATATTGTGAAGTATCAGTAGATATAGAAACTGACTTAACAATACAGAATTGGGTTTTTGAAAGATTCACTCTTAGCCTTAAGAAAGCAAAAGATTTAGTGAGAGAAGTAGCTTTTTTCGAGTGCTTGAATGGCTTTGCCTGGGAAATTTATTAGAATTAAATAATATTGTATCATCTGCAGATTGTATAACGTCACATGTTGCTAAATCGGACAAATCGTTTATGTAAATGTTAGTAAGAGACCCAAAATGGTTCCCTGTGGGAATCCATTTCTAGTACAAGCCCAATCTGAAAGAAATTAATTAAACTTTACTCGTTGCATACGATTGTATAAGTAACTAGAAATGACACCCACATTGTCATTAGAAAAACCTAGAAATTTAATTTTTTAAAGTAATAAGGTTTAAGGTTTTGATTTTGAAAGGTCTAACCAAGCTACTGCTGAGCATTCGTTATCATTTATTGTGTTTCTTTATTTTTCAAATGCTTGTTTTGGAGTTAAGATTATGTAAAAATGCTCTTTAATTTGATTAAAAAAAATGATTCAAATGCTTTGCTGATTGTGGAGGTGATTGAAATGGGTTTATGATCTAAGCAATCTTCAGGATCGTCTTTTTTAAATAGAGGCGTTATATTTGCCAATTTTAATTCGTCTGGAATAAACAATGTCTTATACAGGCATTTAAAAAGTAACAAATTGGTTCAGCTATTAAGTCGGCTGTGAGTTTAAGGCACCAAATTGGTATTAGAGACTAATTTTTAAAAAATGTGTCGACTTTATGATTTCATACAAAAGGAGAAAGAGGATGGAGTTGATCTAGTTTTTTGAAGACAAAAATGTGCATTCATACCGTTGTAGTTTCCTAAATTTAGAAAAACTTCATTGAAAGCATTGCAGATTTTTTTTCGTAATGGATTTCTCTTTATAGTATATTTTTTCTATTTTTTAGTTTTCATGTTTTTTCTATTCAATAAATTGTTAATGAATTCCCATTTATTTTTTTGGGATGAAAGATTTTGATACTCTGAATAATTATTACTTGCTTTCCTTATATCAATATTGTTTGAACATTGATGTAATTTTTCCACTTCTGTTTCTTTTGTTTGATTATATCAATGCATTTGGAATCAATCCATGGTTTTGAAACATCTGGAGTTTTTTTGAATATTCGAGTGAGAGAATATATTTTTATGGGCAACATATATCCAAATAGAAAAGTAAAGTTTGATAGCATTTCATTGGGTGTTAATGATGAATATGTTAAATTCCCGTTTTCGCTTTTTAAATGCTCACGAAGTTTTTTGACACTTTCTGTTGACTGACTTTTTTGTATTCTCTTGCAGGTTTTTGTGGGGTTACCTACTTATAAGTAACTATAAGGCAGTGATCTGAGTATGGAAATTAAAAGCAAAAATAATTTTCTGATATCATGAAATAGTCAATGAGTGTTTCACTATTAGCAGCAATTCTAGAACGAAATGTTTTATTTATTAGCGAAATATTGAAATTATAAAGAAAATTGTTAAGTTTACTTTTTTTGTTGTCGTTTAGAAGGATTACATTCCAGTCACCCTCTACCATTATATTCGTATTATAACTCAGTGCATTTGTATAAAAAAAACTATTTCTAGTTTTATTGGGCAAAAAGCGATATTTAACAACACAAAGACTTTCAAAAGTTGAGTCTTTCGCTATATCTATCTGTCGTCAGTTTTGGTTTGAGTATTTTGGATATTAATAACATAACCCCTCCCCTTTTTCTTATCAAAGTGAATGGCTGGATTTCTGTCCTTTCTAAATATTTTAAATTTAGAATTATCGGTTGACCAAGATGAGTTATCATTGTCACGTGTAAACCAAGTATCAGTTATGCCCAAAATAAAGTTTGTACCCAGTTCAGAAACTAATTGTCTAAATTCTGAAAATTTGTGTGCAAATATTTAAACGAATGAATTGAATTAATTGGTTTTGAAAATTCGGAGTATTCATAAATATCAGTTTTAAAAGGACCAGGATTAATCTCGATGCCGGAGTTAGTAAAAATATAACTAGTACTAGGAAATAGAAGAAAGAATGCTTTATTATTTTAATGAAAGTTTACATTTTACTTGTGTTTATGCTGTATCTTAACTTAGGTCTATTATTAGGCAAGAACAAGAAGGTTTCTCTAACATAGGAAACATTAGTTGCAAAGCTGTAGTGGAGGGGTAGACGCGGGAGGACGGCGTCCCTTGACCTTAAAATAAAATTTATAAAGAGGGGACGCTGTCTATACACCTACCTCACATACAATGCAATGTGCATGATGAGGTTGGGAACATAAGTCAACAAACCAAATGGCAGAACATACACAACTTTGTATTTTCATAGAGTGGCACTAACCAGGAGTTATACTACATGCATATGCATGACATGTAAATTATATAGTTACATGCACCAGTATTACATGTATTATGTATGATTTCCAGTACTGCGCAATCTGACCACTTGACATAAAATACGCAGGGCGACTTTCATTGTTTCATGTTTGATATACGCTGTTTGGTTTACTCGTTTACACCTTTGTTGGTCTGGCGGTCTAGTGTTGTCAGATTTTGATTAATCAGCAATTTTGTTGCAATACTGACGTGGAACAAAGAAATTTGAATTTCCACGTTCCCGCCACTACTGTGAGAAAAAGAAAACTATCCTAATGACCCACGCAATTAGACCACAATTCATTTCAGAAGACGATTTGGTTTTGAACAGTAGTGGTTTGATATGTCGCTACCACTAAAACAATCAAAACTATGTTTTGCTCCCATACTCCAGACGTCCAGTGGAGGTACACATACAGCAGCAACATGAAGAATCTGTTGAAGAAGAATCTGTACAACAGCCACTGCCAAGAAATGTGTCATGCTTTGGACAATCAACATCTACTACTGTATGTACTGGCCCAGACTATTGGAACAAATCACAGGCTTACTATTTCATCTCAACTTACCCATGGATATATTTCAATTTCAACAATATGTCAATTGGATGTTCGACTTGCAGAGATTGGACTAAGTGGTTAGTGGGTGCAGGGGTCTATAGCAAGTAATGACTATGATCAGCTCCGAAAGAAAACGTACAAACCTTTTCACTCCCAGTCCCATCTAGGTACACGAATCTCAAGCAAAAGGCCAAATCGAAAGTGCCATTGTAAGCTCGCAATCAACACATAGCTCCACAACAGAAAAGTGCCTTCATACAGCATATGCGATTGCCCTTCACAACAGACCTTATTCAGATTTTGAAAAACTAATTGAACTGCAACAAAAAATGGTGTAAAAATGGGGCAAATTTTCCACTCCAGATTCTCTTGCAATCAAATGATAAATTGTATTGTGAAGACTATGGAACATAAACTCTGTGGAGCAATAAGAAAGCAAAATTCGAAATTATCTGTAATTATAGACGAGTCAACATTTTTGTCTCAAAAAGCTTGCCATGTGACATATGTACATTCGTGCAAATATTAATCAGGAACCACACAACATTTTTTTCGGTATTCGCAAACTGGAATCACAAGACTCAGATGGTGTGCTCAAATGCCTGTTACAAATTCTGAATGACAATGGGTTTTCTGAAGACTATTTGCGAAAACATTTTCTATGTTTTGCAAGCGATGGAGCGTCAGTCCTGATGGGTCAAAAAGTGGAGTTGGTGTGAAATTGCAGAGAATGCTTCCCCAGATAATTCTATGGCACTGTCTAAACCATCATCTTGAGCTGGCGGTTCATGACGCAGTGAAGTCTGTGAATAGAGTTTACAGGATCCAAACTGTTTGAGAAAATGCATTTACTTTTCTCCTGTTCACCAAAACTAGTGTCTCATGCAAAACATTTCAAAAAAATTGGATGAAGAGTTTCGGAAAATTGGAAGAATATTTACTGTCCGGTGGGTGGCATCATCTGCTAAAGCAGTGAATGCTTTCTGGAATGACTATGGACCTACGTATAAAGGGATGTTTGATAAACTCACAACAACCCAATTTGTTGAAGATGTTGCTGTTTTGAAAGACTGTCTTTCACAGTTGAAACTGCTTTCTGAAGCGCTTCAGAAAAGGATTATGACAATGGGGCAGGCGTACCAGCATTTTCAATGACCTATGGGTGGACTTTCTCAAATTAAAGCAGCGGTTTCAAATGGTGGTGGTTACACATTTGCTAATGTAAGCGATGTGCCAGCATTGAAAGGAGTTCGTATTCATGAATACCCTTCAAGATGTGGTTATGAGGGCTTCAATCACAAACAATTCTTGCAAGCGCTCATGGACAACATGTCGCAACGATTCTCGTGTGAAGATAACGCGGACGTACTTAAAGAGCTATCTGTTCTAGATAGCTCCAAGTGGCCAGATAAGCCATCTCCATGGCTGGAAGGAGAAGACTTTGTAGAAAACCTGTGTGCGCGGTTTGGTTTGGATTCATCTGGAATGAAACCTGCGATTGGGGAATATTACACGAATGCAAACATTATTCCAACAAAAATTCAAACATTGTTTCAAGAAATTATGAATATTATTCCAATATCATTTGCTGAGGTTGAACGTGGATTTTCAAAGATGAAAATAATTCTAAACTAACTGTGCAGCTCCATGGATATACCAAACCTTTCTTCGTTGATGTTTATCAGCATTAATGGTCTGCCTCCTTCGCTGTGGAATGCAGATGACTCCATAACCAACTGGCTTAAATATTAATAATGTGCAGCTAAGCATTTGATGTGTGTTGTGATCACGAGGCTGTTGCGAGGGATATGAAATGGTGCCTCAATCTTTACTCACATTTATCAATAAGCTGAATCTATCCGAGCCTGAAGTCTTGGACGCTACCTCGACCCCAAGCTTCGATGAGGTAAAAACTGCGATAGATTCGTTAAAAATGCACAAAGCTCCAGGTTGCAACGGGCTAACTGGCGAAGCCTTCAGATATGGAGGAAGTGCGCTTATTGACCGCCTTGTAGCAGATTTTGCGCAGGTATTTAGTACGGAGAGATGTCCTAGACTATGGTGTGATGCAGAAGTTATCTTCTTGCATAAAAAGGGTAGCCGACTCGACCCTAACAATTACCGCACCATTTTCTTATTGGATGTCGGAGGAAAAATATTTGCAAAAATCCTGCTTAACAGATTGGAGAAAATACTTCTAGAGAAACATGTGCTGCCACCTACTCAATTTGGCTTTAGGGCTGGCAAGTCAACTATACAGGCTATACATGTGCTGCGGCAAGCACAGGAGGCTTCTAGACTACGGAAAGAAAACCTTCTTGCGTGTTTCATTGACCTACAAAAGGCCTTTGATTCCGTACCAAGGCAAGTAATTTGGCAGTGTCTATTAGCAATTGGCGTACCAAAACGGATAATTGCGATCATAAAGTCTTTGCATGACACACCGATAGCACACATTCGCGGCGAACGTCCACAAGTAAGTTTTAAACTTGAGCGTGGAGTCCGACAAGGATGTGTCCTCGGCCCGTGCTTATTTAACCTCCTTTTCCACTTCCTGATCTGTGAGGGACTCCATGGAACCCCCAAAGGAATTGTTTTTAACTCTTTCTTTGGACAAGGGGAAGTGGAACTTAAGCACATAGAGTATGCTGACGATCTCTGTCTTTTCGGCCGGTCTGAGGAACAAATACAGAGCTATCTAGATGGCCTAGTTACAGTTCTAGCGCCACTAGGTATTAATATCTCTGTACCAAAGACCAAGTGCATGTGGTTATCAAAAGCATCGGAAAGAACGTCTGATAGAGTTCATGTCTCTGGAAAGAACATTGAATTCGTATCAGAGTTTAAGTACTTAGGCTCGATAATCAGCACTGCTGGGACAGCCCTCTCCGAAGCAAGACATCGGTGTAAAAATGTACTTGGCAAGATCATACGTTATCGGCGAGTAGCACGTCAGAATGGGCTTGGCAAAGCACTCTCCTTCTTACTCCTACGAGGCGTGATGGTACCCACACTAACGTATGCGTGTGAAACCTGGGCAGAATCTTGTAGGGAACTTGAGATGCTTGAGGCTTCCATGAATACCTGTAAAAGGGTTTTTTGTGGAGTCTCCTTATGGGAAAAGCTCACAAAGGAACAAGTACATGGACTTATGCCTTTCCAACAAGTGCGCACTATAATAGCACGTAAGCGCTTACTTTTTGTAAGCCGGATGCTGGCGCACAGAGAAAGCATAAATAGTGGCGAGTTCCTAGAGCTTAGTATGACAAAAGCATCAATTGTTCCTGAAGGAAATGGCCACGTTGTCAGTGCACGCAAGAGTCAGTGTTGGGAGAAACGGCTTGTACTTGATGTGCAGTGGTTAATGGGTGTTACTCTGGGGGAGTCTCAACTGTTTTCCACTTTGACCACATCGTGCACTCATTCAAGAAACGCGAGAGAGGTTGTTAGCAGCCTATTAGAGTCAATCAACGGGGACTCAGCGGTGCTACGGGATAGAATTGCTGGGGCGGCTTATGCAGCAGTACCGAGGCTCACACATGCCAGTACGAGACACCTGAGGTGCACGGAGTGTGCGCGTATGTTTTCTGCCCAAAAGGCGTTAAATCGTCATGTCAGAAATGACCATACGCAGAGCTCCACGACTATAGCGGATGCTAATTGCTGGAAGTGTGAAGCGAAGGGATGCTACAAGTCGTACAAGAGCAAAGGTTGGTATTTACGGCATATTAAGACCTGTCACCCCAACCTTTGTAATCGAGCATTGATAGGCGACGTAGGAAGACACCAGGCTTCCGCCACCAATCTGGGGGCGTTGGAGGGGCCGGTTGGCAGTCCTGCAGGAGTCTAAACTATAAAGCTCTTTGTTACTCGATTCCTAGGGCTTCAGGACCAGAACTGGTCGGTACCATCCAGTTCTAAATTTAGGACTGCGTTTGGGAGCCCCCACTCACATTTAAGTTAGGTGTATGCATAGGAAGATGTTTTACCATACTTAGCTGGCTAGTTATTGTTTGTTTTTACATGTAGTAACAAATCCATGATAAGGCTAGTCAGCCAACCCTAGGTGTATTATATTTAACTATCTTATTTTAGATCTAAATTTTTTACACCGTAGGAGACCTATAATGACCGATAATGACCGTTTATGGGTATTGTATTGTATTTTTATCTTTATATCTATTTTAAGTGTAGGTTAGGAAGTTGCTTTAGTTTGTAGTTAGTTTGTATATAGTTTTACCTTTTTTATCTTGTCGCAGCTAGTGTAGTGCCTTGTTGCCAGTTTTAATTATCTTATATGTCGGCTAGGAAGTTTCTATATTTATTACATAGTTTTTATTTATTCAGCAGCTAGTGTCAATGCATCTTAGTGTATTGCATTATTATATTAACACCACACAGAGTTGAGTGTGAGTTTGTAAGTTGAATCGTGACTAGCATTCATTAGCACAAATAGTCAGGGCACACATAATAAATTTTGTCCTTGTGATGAGCTGAGTTATTGGAATATGGAAGTCTCGGAGCAGTGGATGGACTCTCGGCGACTGGATACTGCTTCAGGCAGTTGCCCACTTCGATCTCTATGAACTGGAGTCTCTTGGAGCTACCTAAACAGTAGTGGTTAATTGATATGCTTACGTGGAATCTAATGCTACTTAGTTCAAATGTAAAGTGTACTAGAGACAGAGGAGTTCAACTAAGATAGACATTACCCTGCTTTGGAGAAACTGCAGGGCCGTGTAACTAAATAGCTACTCTTAATTGCACACATCTCATCCTGGGTGATGATTCTACACCTTTTGTGGAGTGGCGGATTCAGTTTTTTGTGAACAAATATTTATCAACAGTAGATCATAAATAAAAAAGTTAAGATTATCGAAAACAGTATAATTTAATAGCTTGGCGTTCTGTTTAAATTCTGGTTCAACTTGTGTAGTTTTGTTGGTTGTTTCGGATTGCATTTCTTTAATAGCCGCTAGCATGTTGAACAAGATAATTAGTTCATCTTTGCCGAGATTCTTGAGAGGAGCTAATAATTTATTTTTTTGTTTAACTCCTCTTCTTTTTTCTACACAAAAAGAGCACTCAAAGTATGAACTGATACTTTTTCCTTGCTTTTCATATTTACAACTATTTACAATGTGTTTTCAAGCAGTTCATTTCATCACTGTACTGAAAATAAAAACACCCATGCCTCTAACCTGACAAGGAAAGTATTTACATTATTTACAAAATATTTGCATAACAAGGAGTAGCAGAGTATTGATCAACAAAAGGTTTAACGTGAACCTTAACATAGTGAGATCTAAAATGTAAAAAACAGGACAATTTACATATATGGAAACACACTGAGCTGAACTAAATTAGAAGGTAGTCACACACTGATACTTACGTTAAAAGAGGCAAGTAAAAGAATTAAAAGAATAAGTTGTTATGTTGTTATTTAAAAAGGGGTCAGGTTAGTAAAAAGAAAATGTATATACAGTTATTATATACATTGTTTGGCAAGGGCTATTTATAGAATTAAAAATTAAGATTAAAATTACCGATCATGTGGCATTGCTATAGACATATCCTACAGTTGCATTAAAATTTGTAATTTGCAGTAGACTTTAAAAGTTATTGAAATTAGTAGGTTTAGATGATGTTCTTGAGGTGCAGTGAAAAATCAGATGTTTCCGGTTCTCATTAGTTGTATGACATAATCTGCACAAGGGTGTTGTAATCAATATTGAATAGAAAAACGTATCCTTTTTTATTATACATTTCAAAGTGATTTTATATATTATACTTTTCTAGTATGGCCGCACCTTGGATTTCCTCGTCATATTCAGGAGCTTGAAAATTTTTTCCGGATTTGTCTCCCAAAATTCGACTACTTTGTGCATGACAGTTGATTTCAATTTGTCATTATCCAAAAATATATCTAGTACGAGCTTGCCCTTAGCTTTATAATGAAAGAATTGTTATTGGAAGAGCAGCTAGCCAGGAAAAGCAATCTTTGTTGTTCTGCAACGGTTGTTGATATCTCTACGGGGTGTTACTATTCGGTTGCAGTGATCAGTGATATCTTGTCTCATTGTGACAGAATTAAGCTTTTCAGGGGTTGCGTAACTTTGGTAGGGAAATCCTAATCTTTACAACTATTCAATGTTGGGTCTCTAATCTCGAGGCCACCAAATTTGTTTGGTAGTCACAGAAATCGAGTCAGGTTATTCTTGATCCTTGCCAGCAAGCTTTGGATGTAATTTTAGTCTGATGTCCTCAAGAGTTTGAAAAAGTCGGAATGAATCTGTGTAGCTCTTTGTGCCAAAGACCACTTAATGCTCTTTGAGAATTAACGAATAAACTGCATGAAGTTGAGTCTCCGCAATTTCTGAGGCTTTAATGTTTAAGTGTTTAAGTTTGATCATTCTTCGACTATGGGTTTCAGTTGCTCAGCACAGTAAGGGTCGTTGACTAGTAAGCCGCCTGGATATCTCGCATAGACAGTGTAGGAAAGTGGGCCTCCTCTGCCCAAATGATAATCCTTTGCAAGAAGGACAGTTTTCGAGAGCTGGGGAAAGTAACCGATTTCAGTATACGTTTCTTCCACCATGATAGTAAGTCCCGGATCTCTCCTCCATTCGCATCGAAGATGCGGCGTACTGATGTCTTTGTGTTTTCATAAAACAGTGAGAGTTTTGCATGCTGTACATGGCCATTTGCTTTTCAATCACATTGAGTAGTAGCTTCCCTTGAGAACATAATTTTGTCTCCAATTAAAAGCCTGGATCGGTTACCGTAATCATTTTGTAGGAGGCTTGCAAATTGTGGACACAAATAATTGACATTATTTAAGGAAAGTGTTTGGCTTAAGCAAAATTGCTTCACAGCTATCACTTTCAAGTAATTCACCAACATGTTGATGAAACTTAAGTGACTAGTTAAATAAATGAAATTAATAAATGCACATCTGGTGTTGCCAGCAAAAGAAAATTTCACAAGTTTCAAATATTTTGTAAAAAGTGTGGCTACTTGCATCATGCAACCAGTGTTCGTCTGACTTGGACTAAATTTTATAAAAATAATTGCAAAAGTGTAAATCAAAATCAGTTAACAACTATATAGAAGGAGACGAGAATCTCAATTTTCCGCTTTCCCTAAAATTCAATTTTTTGAAGTTTGGGAATTAATTAATGTTAAGCCTAGCGATAGAAAAAGAATGAGGGTTAATCAAAATGCAGTAAAAATTCTTACTTGACATTAAATTATCGGGAACTAAAAAAGTTGGGAGTTCTTCAATGTGTAATGTAGTTTGATCGTGATTGAGTCAAAGTTGTCCTTTGGCCTTATTGGCCGAGATATAGTTACTCTACCGGTGCTGCTATTGCTTCCCGCAAAAATGATTAATAAAAAACAAAAGAACGCATTTAATTGAACCAATTAGGTATAAGAAGCAAATAATGAAAAACTCATTTCTAATCCCATCTATAAGAAGATGGAATGAATTACCAAAGTATATCAAACAAATAAATTGATTAAAAAACTTAAAGATTGACATTAAAAATACTTTTACATTTTTAATATAAAAAGACTGAAATGGCGAGGTTATAAATTTTACAATCCTGATTACTCTAGAAACTAACATCACAATAATCGAAGTTAATTATCGTTAGTAATTGTATAGATTCCCTGCTTTGTTTTATTATGTTTTATCTGTATTTCTTTTCTTGACGATTTCAGAATTTTCATCAGTATTCTTTATTCAAAAACTCTTGCGCTTATGTATGAATTTAAAAAAGAAACGCATCATTTATTTAACATGCCATTGCCATTGTCAAAAATGCTTCCCACAATAAAATTCACAAAATATTCATCAAATTATAATTTTTTATAAAATCTTTGGCAAATTTAGTTTGTATTTATATTAATCTTTTCTGTTTAAGCTTTGTTCCTTTAATTCTATATACATTGATTCCATGATGCTTAGTTGAAGATTAGCAAATGCTTTGGATAAAATTTTATATGTAAATTCATATCACAGTTTTTTAGGTGACCGAAGATGGCTGATTGGTTTTTGTGTTCTTGAATTCTTGATTATAAATTTCTTGATGCTTTTCCAATGTATTGTGCACCACAGTTGCAAGTAATTTAATATGCTACTTTGGAAAGGTTTTCAATCTTGGTTTCTGGCCTTATTCCTATTAGATGTCTTAGTTTATTGGTCTTTAGTGTAAATCTTATCTTTAAAAATGATGCAGTGATTCTTTTCAGATATTTCTGTAATTTAATTGATTGTATGCCTCGATATTCAATATTAAAGATGTAATTGTATAAATAATCACTTTGTTTTTTAGTTTCATGAGTTTGTAGTAAGTCTTCTAGTTTTTCTTTTATAATTTTATCGTCTATATATGTTGGATATTCATTATGCTTTTATACATCTTTGACTTTTATGATTGATTTATGAAGTTTTTCGTAATTTTGATCAATCATGGAATGGGCCTATCAGACCTGTACCTTGATGAATTTTGGTAATGTGATCACAGTTTAACATCAAATTGTACAAAACATTGAATTTACAGAAATTTAAGAATTTTCTATATTATTAAGAGTCAATATTTGAGTTGTAATAATAGCAGCTTGATCAGAATCCATTTAAAATATTGAACTGTAGGAGCTATGATGCCTATGTCATGCATTATCTTTATGAATACTCCAAAAGGACATATGTTATTATAAGAATACGAAGTGTTTTAATATGAACTCTGTTGATAGTATTAATGCAATTCAAGATTTGCTTACACTTAATTTTGTTGACGCTATAAATATAGAATGTACGCAAACAAAAAATCAAAAAATTTAATGGAAAGGGTATTCTGTATGTTATATTGTGTACATTTGATTTTATTAAAATACCACAACTGTAGACTTTACATTGTAAAAAAGTCTTTGGAAACTACTTTGTTTGTGAAATGTAATAAATAAACCAGAAGCATCGTAGCTACATTTGTTAGGTTATAAAATTCAAAAGTTCCGTTAATGATCATCTTAGGCATAGTAAAAGGTTTTGACCAGCTAGGTGCAACGATGTATTATTGCTGCAAAAGCAGGTATCATCGGCATATTGAATTAGATTGCAATTAGTTTTAGAGTGCATGTCATTTACATAAATACTAGAGAAGAAGACCTATAGAATATTTCCTTGTCGCATCCAATTGTAAACCGGTAACCATTCCGAAAAAATATCATGTATTTTACCTGCTTGTAATCTAGTTACCAATTGCTTACCTTTACTACAAGAAAACCCTAATTAAGACAGTATTTCAATTAATATGTTATGATTAATAGAATCGAAGGCTTTTGATAGATCCAATCAAGCTATNGAAACTTTTAAAATTTTACAGATCATTCAAGCCTGAAATAGCGAAATTAGATTTTCTGAATACATGACATCAATAATTACGAGTTTTATTGTTGTTTAATATTCCAATAGATTTTGACAAAGTATATATATATATATATTGAAATATTCAATTATTTGATTAAGCAATATTCTTTCGAATATTTTGCTTATTGTAGAATTATTTGAAATTTGTCGAAAATTTGTGACAATTAGTGGATTGCGTTTCTTAAAAATATATTAGTAATGTGAGCAAGTTGTAGATAATCCGGAGAATAATTAGAAATAACTGTAGACCGTCTAGTTTCATTTTATAAGTACAATCCGTTTTTTACACAGTTTCAAAGAAAATTTTCCGATTTTAGATATCTTCGTTAGTTTTTAGTGATGGACACTTCAGAATTTTCTAAGAACCATAAACAATTTTAACAAATCCCTGTGCAGTTTAAGATTAAAGACGAAACTTGAGGGGCTTGTAATAATGTCTGCAGTTATTTTAGAAGCTAATGATGAAATGCTTGATTTGTTGGTGAGAGTGAATAGACATTTTTAAATTTTCAGTAAGAAAAATTGCAATTTCATTACTACAATTTAGGGTATTGAACTCACAAATTTATATTTGTTTTACAAAATTTAAGGTTTCAATTTGCATACAGAAATACTTAACATAATTTGTATGACTCACTAAATAGTTTTTGAATAGGTAACACAATGAAATTGTTTAAGTAATAGCAAAGCACAGTTTGGTTAAGACTATTAGAGCTATGCAGTTATTCCTCGCAGAAGGTTGGGATGCTCCAATAATGACATTCCTGCTTACATCAAAGGTACTTTACTGAATTCTCAACTGTTTTATATATTGACTGCGAATTTTTATCTAGCTATGTAATGTATAAAATAGATGCGAAATGATCAAATACTTGTACATTGTGGTTATCATTGGAAGAAGAGGGCTTGTCCAAAATTCCCACACAAACATCTACCAAGTTAGCAATTGAAATGAAGGAAAGCTGCAAATTTGAGGTGTCAAAAGTGATATTCAACATAATTTTTCTAAGGCAATCATTATATTCAAATTTTGTTGCAAAAATGTAACCTAAAACACGTAAAAACTTTGTTCATTTCATAATCAAAACAAACATTATCTATTGAGCATTAACTGATACATTATATATGAAAGGGCAACTACATTGATGAAGCTGTAGATAAGGAAGAGAAGTCTATTTACAATCATTGCTACGAACTTCCACTCTAATTCAAGCTAAATAGAAAATAATTATTAAGTGAAATATATATATATATA
>CABFPE010000237.1:925733-960903 GCA_900660155.1 Hofstenia miamia
TATATATATATATATTAAATGATATTTTGCTAGGACTTAGCATATTATGAAAGATTTATTCCGCAAACATGTTTCGCTACATACGTATATCTTCGTCAGTGCACATAGAGTATAGGGGGAAAGTTTAGGAAATTTTAAGAATGCTAACATGGTTTAATTGTCTATTTAATAGTTTTTTACGTTCTTGTTTTATTAATAATTCTTCAGTGATCTTGGTATGTTTGTTCTTAGTTAATATTTTAAAATGATCTTTTGTTGCTTGGTGATGATGTAAGTAAATTTCTGATGTTAGGTGCCTCTTAGTTGTTCTTTAATTTTTTTAATTTTAATTTCTAAACTTTCCCTCTATACTCTATGTGCACTGACGAAGCTATACGTATGTTGCGAACCATGTTTGCGGAATAAATCTTTCATAATATATATATATATATCGTTTGAGTAAATTCCTTCTTTAATGTATTCTTGGAAATTCTTATCAGAAATTTCAAACATATTTAAAAAGGTTTTTGTATCTCTAACAGTGAATAATGCTGCATCTCGGTTTACTTAATTTTTTCTAATATATTTCCCTTAGTTCAAAAGATCATGAATTGATTTTAAGATCATTGCTTGACTTAGAGTTTACGAGAGCAGTTATCATAAGTTTCGTTTTCGAAAGCAAATTTACTCTTGATGTCTAGTTCCATTTCAAATGCTCTTCTTTACGAACCCTAAATTTTCTTGTAGATTGTATCACAACCTTAAGAAGAAATAATTTAAAAACATAACGTTAATGGAAGTCAAGAAGCTGAAAACATATTCAGTATAAAAATGTTTTTATTTGTGTAAAATTTCTTAGAAATTTTAAAGAAATACATCACTTGTTTTAATCTTTCTGGTCCCGATTTTTTTGATCTCGTTATTGGGAATAGGACTATTCCTAATGATTTTGGTCTCATTTCCAAAAATTAATGACATGTTTAAATAGAGATGATTAAATAACTTACAAAAGAATATATAGGGTTTCAATTAGATATAATCAAAGATTAAAATTAAACTTACCTGTCACAACCTTTGACATGCCATGAAGTGCTTTGTTTACATCAATAGTCATCCTCACTGGAAAGAAGTCTAACCACAGATATTTTGGCAACACGAAAAGAAGAATGCGTTTTAGTTTTCCACTTAAGGTCATTGTTTTGGGGTGGCGATAGTAGACAGCAAGTGTGACAACTGAGAATAGAATTGAGACGCAAATCATGATTTGATCAAAAAGCAAATAGAAGGCTAGGTATGGGAGAGAACTTGCGTTAACAGGCACAATTTCTGCAACGATTAGCTGCAACATTATCAATGCCAACAACACTGTCATCCCTAAGTTAGTCATGACAAAATGAAACAAATTTAAAATCGTATATGTAATTTATTGGGAAATTGGAACTAAAAAGTTACTTCCACATATTACGTATATTATGAAATGTGCAAACCCTGCATTTGATGAAAATACCTGTCCAAATGGATTTATAAAAATTTTTATAAAAAATTTAATTAACTTCTTGTTCATTACTTAAACCTGGGAAATGTATGAAGATATTTTTATGATTTCAGTACCATAGTATAACACTGCATCGGGACTGTAAATGGAACAACATGTTTTGACCAAGTCAAACAGGTCCAACCCAAAGTTCAACTAATGCATTTTGACACAACTCACCTCAAGTTCTATACATAATGCATTTCCTTTACCCAATCAAGATCAACACATAACTTTGAAATATTGACTCAACCAATATATTAAAAATTTTATATCATATTCAAAGATGGAACCGGGTGCCGTGCAGTGCAGGTACTGAATTTCAAAATACCACGCGGATTGCTGTAAGGTGCGGATGGACATTTTTATATTGTTACATGTGTAATACTAAACTAATACAATATTAATTATGCTACGAAATCTATATAATATATTTATAATATATTATAAAACATCAATATATAATATATAATATAATATATTTGACATCATTCATTCAATTAAATAAAATTAATAGACATTTAATTCGGTGATTGGCATTTTTTGGCTTAATCCACAGGCGATATTTAGAAATAGCGGCTGTGTTGCGATTAATTCTTCTAA
Organism: Hofstenia miamia; assembly: GCA_900660155.1. Lineage (NCBI taxonomy): Eukaryota > Metazoa > Xenacoelomorpha > Acoela > Hofsteniidae > Hofstenia > Hofstenia miamia. The sequence goes on from CABFPE010000237.1 coordinate 927,850, forward strand.
GAGACATTTGAGTGCGGTTGCGTTCCCACTCACTGTGAGTGCGGTGCAATGTGGTTATAAAAAATTACACCCGCGTCCATCTATGATCATATTGCTTGATCATAGACTACTAGTCTATGGCTTGATCTAATCCAATATAAAGACTTAGCAAGAAATATGACACAACCGATGGGCTGCTTTGGATCCACTCAACCCATTTACAACCCCGATTTTTATATCGTTTAAAACAAAAGATATGCTTAGTAACAAAGACAATATAATATAATATAATGCGAGAAATAATATAAAATGATACGAAAATCTAAGACTATAATTACATAATGAAAATGATTTATCAATGATAATTGCTTCATCACATGTGTTTGAACGTGGACCTTTAAAATGTTGGTTAAATGAAGTCATATATCAGGAGAGCCTAAGAGTCAACAAAATAACGCACCAAGCAAAAGTGCCTTTTGAGATGAGGTGATAGACATGGGTAGCTTGAGTAGCTTGCGTGAAATGACATTTTTGAACCCACAGTCCACACCACAAGAAACTGTCAAATATTTCAATACTATCATTTGTAAACACTGAAGATTTTAGGCATATTTTAATATACATAAAGTTGCAATAAAATTTTAACATAGTCATATTCAGCAACACTATTTTTAAAACTTTGTAATTTGAAATTTTTAGAAATATTGAGGCCAGTTGCAAAAAACATGCCGAACAAATACCCACAAGCTAAGCTTTCACCAACACCACATGTGGTGTGGTGCGGTGTGGGGTTCGCTATTCTTAAGGGCAAGCATGATTATGGCACATTTAGACATTTAAAATGTATCTGAGTGGTACTTTTTCAGACCCGCGACCCGACCTGGAAAACACTGACCCAATAAAAGAAAAATTACTAAGAGTATCAATAAAACAATAGAAAATCAATAATATAATACAAAAAATTTAAAATAATTCAAAGATTCAACTCTTTGACTTCTCAAATTGTTCCTTAAATCTGCTAGTGTTCTCCCATACAAAACGATTATAGATGACCCGCTACCCGATCCGTTTAATTGTAAGTTGAGCAGTTTCCCAACCTGATTTAAAGTATATACTTATTGCATATAGTAGATTAAAACTCAAGGAACTAGTGATATGACGCAATTTCAAAAACTAAATTTTTGTGTACTTCCAATTAATTTAAAAAATCATTAAATATTCGAAGGTGTTTTTCAACATTCACCAATTAGTAGTTCTCCAAAAGAAAGTCTTCTACTGCTTATGAAGTAAAAGTCAAAAGAACCAAAGCTTTGGCACTCAGTGGAAATCTATGTCAATTTTGACAAACTTCCGTTTTGTCTAGTCACAGACTAGCTTTCATTAAATTTCGACTAGTGTCAAATATAAGTATCCAGACATTTAAAAATAATGATCATGATATAATAAGAGCAAATTAAATTTATACAAAAATCACTATTATTTTCCCTCTATAAAGTTTGGAGGCCAGTACAAAATATCCACATCAACCCATTCATCAAATAACCTTTTGATAATAACTAGAATGATACATCGATGCACTCTGTCATTGATTGTTTGAAGTAAAAATTTTACCCTTGCAGTGCCAATTCTACAAAATTCTAAGAATGCATTATCAAATATCTAAATTATATTATTGAGTGATGGCAGGCCTTGGTGAATGGTAGCAACCGAGCTTTACATAATAACAAGTTTTTCAGGCAGCTTATAGAGGGGAGAAAAATGCATATAGATTTAAGACTGTGCACAGTTCCAATTTGCGCTGCTAGTTGGCGCAAAAAAAACTCATTATTAAACAATAAAATGTGGTTCGCCTATATTAAGATTGTCATGACCTTGGGGTATTAGAATGTTAATGAATATAAAACAATAAAAAACAATATATTTTGCAGGAACATACTATGATTTAACAGGATAAATCTAAAATAAATTTGTGAGGAAGCATTCTTACCGAGTATGATGCGTTCATGACAGTCGCACGGTAAAAAAAACGCAAGAACTGAGATGGAGAAAACCATGGTGATTGGCATGATGAGGGTAACGTTATAAAATAATGGCTTCCTTTGAATAGTGAGCGTCATTGAGAGAACGTCATGCTGCTCGGTTCTAAACTGGGACTAAAGTTCATGCTTACGAAATACGAGTTAGATATATTCAGACAGTTATGCCTATGTTAGAGGTACCTAAAATGTTGTATTCTCTTCTTTAAAATTTACTAATCTCTATCACAACACTATTACTGATACGTAATAAATCAGTGCTATTCAACCTTTTTTTTAAAGATATATGAGTAATTAAGTAAAAAATGAAGATTTATTTAATCAGAACCCTGTGGTTTATGTTGTTCAACTATTCGCTATTTTTGCTTGTAGAACCCCAGTAAAGTTGCGTGCATGCCTAGGGTCCATGTGGACTCCGTTTAGAATTCCTGAAGCAAACGAAAACAATAGAAAATACGATAAAATCATTTCCATAAAGCGAAAAAATTGTGTTATGAAAATGTAATTAACACATCAATTAAATTTACAAAAGATACGGTTTCTCATAAATTCGATTTTTCTCGAACAACCATTTTTATAAACATTTCATTACGCTAATTTATGTTATTTCATCTAACCAAATAGTAATGATTTAACATCCTCGAAATGTTATCTAAAAAAAGGGTAGCTGTAACAGCATTCTTACATAGTTGAAATAACCATAAAATGGAAAACTGTTGGTCGTTTCGAATTTCTTTGGCTACATTCATTGGCGTCACCAGCAAATTTTAATTGGGGCAGTGAATTGAACATATTGACTTGATGACTACTTTTAAAGTTCGCGCTAGAAATTTGAAAAATTATAAGTGCCGTGAACAAAAACTTAAGAAATTTTAAGCATTGCCTATGCGTGGCATTCAAAGGAATATTCAAGAATAGTCAGAAACCGAATCCTATCCCAAAATCTAAAATGTCGCTAAAGATAACTGGGTCCTAGCAGGGAGGATAAGGATGCCTGAACCAGCTCGACTACCAAGAAGAGCTACAGGCTAACAAAACATTAAGGGGGATGCACGACTATGACTTTTATAATCGAATTATAAACGTACAAAGTTATATGTAAAAATTCACAAAACAACTAAAAAAAATTAACACTTGATAATAGCTATTTTCTATTAATGCCTAATTGAAGAGAAAATATGACATAATAATACAAAAAAAACAAAATATATTCATCAAGATAAACAAATTACGAAAACATCCAGATTAGAACAGCGGTTGACTTGAATATTTGTACGATTTGACTTTATTCAAAGAAATTTTTCCATCCCTGCCTACAGTTTCCAACACAATGTATTTGCTTATCATCAGATTATCGAAAGCATTTGGTTGATCATATGCCTATATAGTAATAATCTTAAATCTAACTGTTTTATTCTAGTTTATATTATTAGCTGTCTCAGCTCAATTCAAATTGTAACTAAGAATATATTTTGGTACATTAAATTAAATATATAACTACATGTCTCACCTAACTATATGCAACCATTATTAAAGGTGACTATGTTTCTCGTTGGAAGTAAACATTAGTAAACTAAAACCCATGTTCCACAGCTTTTGTCTAGCAATGATGAGCTCCCCTTTGCAATAGCAGGCTCATAAATACATTCAACCAGAGCTGCGTGTTGTGCAAATGACACATTATGAACTTGTCTGGTTTACTGCAACTAACTTTTTCAGCAGCTAAAATAGTCAACATTTTTCCCATCCCAGCATTTTTATCTATATATAAATGTAATAGAATGAACTGCTTGTGGCGTACTTGCAACAAGCCAAGCCATTATTAAGCCAAGAAAATTTATAATTCTGCTAATAAATTTGATTGTGCAGTTTTTTCTTATTTTTCATTCAATATACCTATTTTTATAATCTTTTTTTAAAATGTTTTTAAATATTAAGAAGAGCTATATAAAAAATTCTGAGAGAGTAATAGTCTTAAAAAATATCGAGCTAAGATGACAAGTCTGGCATGGGGCAAAGCAACATTATTAATGATGTTAATTTGGTGGGTAGATATATGCTATTCAATTCGTAATGAAAATCTGAGGCTTTATAACTTGCAATTTTACACTAAAATATAGCAAAGTTAAGTTAATAGATGCATGGCGTTGTTAATGGCATGGATTTGATGTCATAAAATGCATTACATGTAGGATAAAAAATTATATTAAATCAAAATTTTCAAATTATGCGAATTTTTTCAATAGCCATAGTGAAAATTTGTCAAGCGCCCCCCGCACAGTTTTAACGTGCCTGCCTATTATTGATGTTATGCTGAGGTAATTAATAATAGAGCATTTACTTATAAAAACTCAAGTTCGCATCTTTAAATAACTGCTGTGCTAAAAATTGAGCAAGTACTAAATTAAAAGCAAATCAAAATTTTCAAAATCAATAATACAAAAGCTGCATTAAGAAAATTTATTATAAAAGACCGGCAGAGCTAGAAGTGATCCAATGCGGACTGGTGCAGTCTCACCATGTCTTCAAAAAGGTCACTTCAGACCAAATAAGAGAATCTGTAAATGATTTCATTGGTTGAGCTATTTTTAGACTATTTATTTTGAAAATACCTAATAACAGTCTTTCTTCGCTATATATGATGCCAGTCGGCACTTGTGTGCCTTTCAAAGCAAAATCCCAGGAACACCTTATAGGAACTTTGCAAGGAATGGGCTGATGGTCACCTCGTGACATCAATAACTGTGCGAAACATCCTGAAGACGTAATCAATTAGGACATTTGTGGCACCCAGAAAGCCATTCTTAACCTCAAAGAAAAGATTACTCCGGTTGAGGTGGGCGAGATAATTCTTCTGAACATTGGTCTAAAGTTATATTTTCAGATAAGTCAAGGTTTGAGCTGAACTCATTAATAAGAATGTTGATAAAGAGACTAACTGCGCAGAAGTTCAGATTCTTGCCTCAATTTACTCGGGGGACCATGAAGTATGATGGGAAATCTGTCATGGTATGGGGTGCAATATGGAATGTGGCATTCGCAAGATTGTTCTTATCACCGTTACCCTCTGAAGCTCTCAATACTCTCGGATTTGAGAGAAGAAACTCTTGCCATTCTTTACAAGTGATTCAATATATCAGCAGGATGGTGCTCCATGTCATACCTCAAAAGAAATGAAAAACTTCTTCCACAATAATGGGGTTACTATCCTTGCAGACTGACCTGGTCAATCTCTCGATCTCAACATTATCGAAAATATTTGGAAAGAGGTTAAATATCACATTGGACAACATACTCTTCACACTGAAAACGAGTTGTGGAGAGCAATAAAGAAAGAATTTTATGCAATTCCCAACAGCTTTAGTGAAAGACTTTTTGCTTCAATCCCTGACCCCTTGAAGCTGTTATTCGCTTAAAGGACACCCTACAAAATATTAGCAGAGAGAATTTGCTGCTAAGTGTTTATATTGCGTCAATTATTCATTTATGTATCCTATTTTGAATTTACTTTTTTGGATTTGCTCATTTCTTAATTTTTTTTTCATGTGGCCGAATACATTTTTCCAAAATAAGTTTTCTAATTTTGATTAAAAATTAATAGCCAATTGTAATTCTAATTATTTTATGGTGTTAGACATACAGATTTTCCCTTCTCAATCAAAGTAACACTTAGTTATAGTCTCACCCACACTCTATCCAATAAATGTTCATTATTTATTCAAAATAGCAAGGTGGTCGAATACATATTTCCAATACTATATAACCAAGGGTGTATCACATTTTTCTTAGGAAGCATATAGTGATGTATTTTGCATCTTATATTCGTAGCTTGCAAGAATGTGCTACTATATCTAAATTTCAAACTAGTTTTGGCCCCCTTAGAACATTCCAAATACCCGCAAGGCCTTAGGGGCTGACACTATATGAAATGCATTTACCCAAAATGGTCGAAGTAAACCCTTGGAATGCAATCAACTAGTAAACTTCATGTTAAGAGGGAACTCTTAATTTCGATAAAGGATCTGTATTAGATTGTTACTGAAATTTAAACAGCATTGTTAATTATCTACTAAATCCATTAATTTTAATTCCGCAGTTCTCCCCAATTGTTCATTCTCTTAATTACGATTGTTCTTCTGTAATATTTATTGCTTCCAATAACCCAGGGGTTATCATCAATTCCGTGGATTTAATGCGAACAATATAAACGATTGATTTCTTTAATCCAATGCAATTTAGAAAGACCCTTCTACATTCATTAGTTCAAAATGGTTTTTTAAACGCACCGAGTTCAAAGATTGTTGTTAAATTGAATTTAGAATTAAATTTAATGGAATTCAATTGAGGTAAGAAGGTCCAGCACAGCATAAATTTTATGCTCCGATTAGCAGTGAACTTATAATATTGTATAAATTGAAAATTCTACTCCGTACTAGAAATACTTTTAATGACAAAACTTAGTTCAAATTTTGATTTCAATATATGAAAAGCAAAGTTAATTATTAATTGTGCCAGTGCCATCTAATAACTTTTTTGACTTGAGCTATATTTTGAACTACAAGATCGTTTGAAAATTCATGCATGAAAAATATATTTGTGGCAAAATTGCTGCATATATTTTCAAAACGTAGAATGCTATATATAGCATTTCGTTTCCCTTAGTTCTGCAAAATAATAGATGTCTACTATTTAAATAGCAGACATCCATGGCAGAATTGAATATCAAATTTCACCTGTTGAAATGTAATTCCCTTCAAAGCATACAGAAAATTTCATTGCGATTTGTCAATTGAAAATTATAGATGTTAATTGATTTACTATGAATATAAGTAATTAAATCACGTCATTCATTAACAAAATAAATTTCATAATAACTTCCTTAGAAATACATTTATTTACTTCATTAAGCAACCTTTTAATATTGATGTATTAAGTCAGCTTTGACTGATTACTACATAAATGTATTTTCCTTTGTTTTGCATGTGGAAAATATTTTAAATATACAATAGCACTGGGAATGTTGGTGCCAAACTTGAATTTATTTATTGATGCGACGAAACGATTTCAGTAGTAAAGTTCATTAAATAGAAAGAACTCCTGATTTGATTTTGAAAGAACAATTATATCAAAAGCTTTGTAGTAGGATATAATGGCTAAATTGAAAGGAAATATATAGTGCTTCATAAGTTGTTCTCCAGTACAAAACATTTGTTCACCTATTGCACTTAAAACTGATTTTAAAAAGCACTTTTGTCAAAGAAGGAACCCCAGACGCTAGCAAAAAATTTTCAAAAATTGCATTTATCAAAGTATATATATATATATATATATATATATATGTATATATGACGGACAGATTTATTCGTCACTACACACATTTTTTGTCTTTTCTCGGTTTTCGCAGCCATTACTACATAGAAAATTTCTTAACACGACAAATATTTCAATGTTGTTCTATTAGTATAACCCTACTATGCTATTTCACATACGGCCTCTAAGGTTAAGGCTTTATTAAACTTTACGCCAAACCGCCGATTAATTCGCTTTTATTCTAAATTCATTTTTTATGTTTTTCAGGTAAATTATGAAAAATGCTCCAATAGTAATTCATGAGCTAATTTGGGATTAATTAAATCGTTTAAATTTTCCTGATCTCGCAAATAGTTTGTGAAGTACATATCCCTCGTTCTACTGTTAATTCTCTTCTTGCTTCTTTCAATAAAAATGGTAACATTAAGCCCCAAAGGAAAGGAAGATGTGGTGCCTATAAAAGCTTAACACCTCAAACGACACGGCGTTTTTGATTCAAATCCCAGAAAAACCCCAGGGCTACTGCAGTAGGAAGAAGAGCTACTAAGGTTTCTTTACGGTAATTCACAGATATTTAAAAAAAGCTGGCCAGCAGTAAGAAAAAAAGACTGCAAAAGACTACAGTGGTGCAAGCAGAAAAAGTCCGGACTGTAGATGATTGGAAAAAATTACTCCAAGTTTTGTATTATATTGTATAGTGAAGAAATATTTAAGTAATCTTCAATGATGAGTCTGCTGTAGATATTGTCCCTGCTTGTTCACAATTTGTCTGCCTAAAGATATTTTCAATATATCAGTGATACCAACAGCATCGCCAATTTGTGAAGGGCCAAATGTTTTGGAGAGCAATCTGATTTGATGGACCTTGGCTGTTAGTTTCCATTAATGATACTATAAATGCAGGCAAATATATTGAAGTTTAAACTAGCAATGCCGTTCCATTTTTTAATTCATGTTTCCCCAACAAGGATGGAATGATACACGACAATGCACAAAGCCATTAAGCCAGAACTACAAAGGCATTTGTTCATGAACACCATATTGAGTTTCTTGAATGGCCTCATTCCTCACATGACTTTACCCCAATAGAACGCTTGTGGGCTACTTTCTAGCAAAAACTTTATACCACCATGATAGGCTCCAAGCATGAACTTATTCATCGTTGTCGAAATATTTGGAATGAGGATGAGTCCATAAAGAAGCACTGTCAAACTTTGATAGAATCGTTCCCAAAAAGAATTAAAAACTGCTTACATAATGATAATTTGTCTCTAGAATGTTAGATTTTAAGTTAAATAAACTGTTTGCATTTATATAGCGCTAAGTATTGTAGGATAACAGCTCATTGAAGCAACGTGACGAACTAATTCGGCCGAATTAACAAAACAAAAAGACATGTATTTTCAAAATTTTATTATAAATTTGTATTAATTTTTTTAAGAATTACTTTTGAGTTAAGGTGAATTGTATTACTACATGCATGTGTACAAATTTGAATATCGAAAGTATGGAAACTTTAGAAATAATGAAATTTTTTTAGGATATATATATATGTATATATGTATATATATTGTGGCATCGGTAGGGTGCACGGAAGTGCACGTACAGTAGAACACTTGCTAACTAATTCTCTAATTCAAGCGTGTTCGCTTCTTATATACAATAAATCTTAGTATAATATTTACAAATAGCTGGTTGCACTAACAATTACAGTAAACTTGAAAACAGCGGACTGGCCGATACCAAGACCTAGGTACTAGCCGCCACAATACGCCCCAGGCCAGACTTCGCAGTTTTTCGTAGTTAGGCAGTTAATCACTAACCGTAGCTGACGACGACAACCAGGGCATGTTGGTAGATGCCGCGCCATGTCCAGCTAGCGGATTTTCGTCCTAACTTTCCAAATTCACATTGGGAGGTTGATAATACGTGCCACCCCATTCCCGACTAATGGGTTTTCATCAGTATAGAGAACTATGTTGGAGTTACAAATTACAGAGAACGGAGAACAAAATCCAGAGAACGGAGAACTATCGAGACTAAACTAAATGTAGGAAACGGAGAACTAAATGCAAAGAGTGTGGAGAAAAATGTAGAGAGTTCGTGGGAAGTGCACTTCCATGCAAACCTATCAATGCCAATTGTTAATATCGTATGATTTCTTCTGCTTTTCTGAATGAAGTAATTCTGTCCACTTCTCGCGTAAATATTACTTCTGCTGGGCTTGCATACTAAAAGAAGTACCTAGGGAGGCCAGAACGTAAGATGCTGAGAGGAGAATACGCCNGTATATATATTGTGGCATCGGTAGGGTGCACGGAAGTGCACGTACAGTAGAACACTTGCTAACTAATTCTCTAATTCAAGCGTGTTCGCTTCTTATATACAATAAATCTTAGTATAATATTTACAAATAGCTGGTTGCACTAACAATTACAGTAAACTTGAAAACAGCGGACTGGCCGATACCAAGACCTAGGTACTAGCCGCCACAATACCAAGATCTAGGTATCTGCCGCCACAATATATATATATATATATATATAGAGAGAGAGCCTTGTGCATAATAGTTCGGACTAATTACAAATAACAGTGCTAAGCGACCATATAGCCCATATTTGTTTAAAATTCGGTAAATTGTGGGTTCATGCACAAAATATTCATCTATCCAATCTACTTTAAACTGCTCCGACGTCAAACGCGGGAAAACTCTGGAAAGACGACTAAATTTTCTTGGGAACGTCCAGTTGGTTTAGAAGGGTGCTCTGGATTTATTAATATCCAATTTGACTCGTTCTTTTATAATGTGAAACAATTGAAGATACTGTTTGCTTTGATAATTGAAAAAATTCGCAAATTTTTTTATGTTGATTTTTTGCAAGAATTTTGAAACGATATTTTTTCGTATTTCGAAGGAATTAGTTTTACCGCACATTTTGCGGTGATTAATTATATAACTGCTCAGCAAATGTCAGAAATGTAAAGCTTAGGCCTAAATGCTAACAGGAACATTAAAAAATTAAGCATTCACACTTTCAAAGTACCAGTAACTACAAAGAGAACAACGTTAATGTAACAAACATTAGTCCGAACTATTATGCACAAGGCTATATATATATATATATATATATATATATATTATATATATATATATATATATATAGACATATATTACAGAGTTTATCCAATTACGCTTAAGCTATAGGTAATTCATTACTGGATCAATGAAATGGACTAGCTCTAGATTTACAGTTTTTTATTTGATAAACAAATTCTTATAAAATTTAAATTAGAAAATATCGGAAAAAATATGGCAAATGTGAAACAAATCTGAAGAAAAACGATTGCATCACTTTTTAGAGAATTTTCTGTGATTTGGATGAAGCTCTTAGAGGGTCTCTAAAAATGCTGATAACACTATATTGTGTAATACGAGTCAGGCTGACTTGGAATATTCAAGTAGTTTTTCAAAATTTGAAATAATGGAACTTTAGCTATTGCAAAATATTAACACATAAAAAGTGATTTATAGATAAATGTATGTCAAAGATAAATTCAAAATTATTAGAGTAGCCTTGATTTCATTATTCATAAAGCTTTAAGACTCTTCAACTTAAAGGCGCTTTTCTACGGAAATGAACTTTGAACTCGATTAATACTTTCTATTCGAAATGTTTTGAGAAGTCAGATGAACTTTGCTTCTTATTTCTTTAAAATATGTCTTTCTTAAATATTATTATCGTATAATTTAGTCATTTCACTATTAAAATTCTCCGAAACGTTTTCACTAATTTCTACCTTGTAAAATATCAGAATAAATTTTCTTACCGTATAAAACATTCCCTCTGATTATTTTTATTATTTGGAGCTATGGAAGTAACGTCTAACATAAAAACTCGTTTATAGTGTGCTAAAATAAACTGATAAGTGAAATAATTGAAATGTAAGCAAAGAAATGCTTTATTAATGACATACTTTTTAAATATTTACAAATAACTACAAAATAGATTTATAATTAAACGATAATGTTTGAGAAACTTACGCATGTACTTATGTTTGTTTAAGCAGATGCGGTGGCCTACAGAATTTTCTAGTACTTTCCGCTTCCACCCCAATACGTTTTTGCTGTACAAGCCAAAATGTAATTGATGTGATAGACCCCTTTACCACGAGGCTACCATGGAAGTCAAAGCAACTTAAATTTTAAAGTAATGTTGAATTTTCAGAAAAACTTCGATGGGATCTTTATTGTACAAATTTGCAACAGTTTCATTCTAATTAACCTAATTTTGCTGAACAATTCGAATAGTTTTAGGGTGTCTTGAGAAAGGACTTTTCAGGTTTATGGAACATCCAAAGTGAGTATTTGCAGCTAAAATCGGTACTAGGTGTTGAAAACAAAATCAACCAACTTAATTGTTCTACTGATATAACTTAATATTTAACCTGAATATTTAAAAAAAACATTAGACTAGAATTTGCAAGAACTTTAAAGTTTAAGTTCGTGTCCCTTCCAAGTGTACGTTACAAGGAATATTATTATTAAAAACAATTTATACTATTAGGATGGTTAGATTTCTCTGAAAACTCACAAATATTTTCTCTTCAACTACCAGTTTGTCATGTTTCTTGAACAAACCAAAAGCTTGATTTGCCCAAATTGCAGCCTTTGTAAGCATACGGAAGACAAGAAAATATTTTAATATAACGATGAGACTTCTCAGTTTATAAAAGCATTAAATTAAAGCAAATGTATATTGAATTTGTTAAATTGAGAAAGAATAAATTCACAGCAAGATACCGAAGAGTATTACATTTCCCAAAAAGAAATTTGTAACAATTGTGTTTTTACAAAATCCATTAAGTTTTGACAATGGTGTTAAGCTATTAAGACAGACAGTTGTCAATTATTTCACATCAAATAATGGAACAAATCAACCAATGGGACTCAAAGTTCCGAGACAAATAAATTTCAAGTATTTGCGCAGTAAATATTTGTCGGAATTCTAAGTTTTTCAAAAAACTAAAATAAATTTTCGAAATCACATGATAATCACTTTCGTAGTTACATTCAATCAAATTACTAACGGAAAAATACACATAACTGAAGTATGTTATGATTCAGATTTGAACTGATTTTTCAATGTATGACACATAGAATGCAATTCCCAATACATTTAAACTAACTGTGATTACATTGTTATCATAAAATACATTTCTTGATATAAATCATGTTTCCACAAAAGGTTATGCAATCGAATGTAGCCAAAATTTCAAACTGACCTAAATTATAGGCTCAAACTCAGCCAAGATCTAGCTCAATTACCATATGAAAGTAAGTAGGCCTAAATTAATAAAATATATTACTGAATAAGTTATATAGATTCGATCCAGTATTACCTGAAACTGCTCACAAATTTTAACCGTATTCACAAAAAACATAATTTAAAAGATAAATTCATTATATGAGTGATACAAATGAATTTGAGAACATAAAGCATGATCTGAAATTTCTAGGAAAATAGCAATAATTTTAAAAAAGTTGATACATTTGGTAGAGAAAACCTCTGAGAGCGCTGTAGATAAATAATTCTACAAAGTATATGAAAAATACAAAGGTTTTGCAAAAATTCGAATTGATGAAGATTGTTACTCATAATGTTAACAATACCAATCCTTAATAATATAATTTTTGAAATCACATTTTAATCAACAGTCTGTGGAGATTAACTGTGAGGATGGGGTTCTCTATGGAATGAAGTTGATGTGGGGTGTGGATGGAGATGAGAATATCATACTGGTAATCCCCATACATAGTTCCCATGTTAAAAACAAAAATTTGACATAAAAAGTTTTTCATCATTGAAGAACAAAATACCGCATTAGGCCTACTAACATGGTGTAGTGCAGGTACTTTCCAAATTGGTGCCCGTTGATCCAAAATTGATGCAGCAGTAGCCTACATTAAAGTTCAAATTTTTTTGTATGTATGTAGCATTAAAATATCAAGGAGATTGTGTGAGGGTGGGATAATTATTAAATTTCGTGCTAAGAAGAAGATGAAAAAAATGTGAAGTTCCCAATGAAGATGAAATACAAAATTCAGTTAGGATGGGAATGAGGTTGGGATAGGAACTTCATTCCTACGGTTAGTGTTATTGACATGCTAGTTAATTCTTAATTTTCAATTTCAAGTAGAAAACTCATTAAATTTACTAAGTCTTTGTAATTCAAACACAACAATCTTTAGGAAACAAAGCACTATTTAGAAATGCACTTTATATTTTAGATTTTCATAAAATTATTTGAAAAATATTCATTCCGCTGCAATGCAATACATATTTACTGAAAATAATAAAAAGGAATGCAAAACAAAAACATAATGTATGTTATTGAATTTTAGGAGTTTTAAATTCTCATCAAATTAGTTTCTTTGTTAATTCATGATATCATTTAGCGCATGTCCCTCCCAAATATATAATTATTTCAATTTGAGGAAATTGTATGAACAGCTGTTTTAATTTAATAGTCGTAGATAAAAATCTTGAAGGAAGATTTTCATAGTTATTACACAGTTACTTTCATTAAATTTTGCAAAACTTCCTTTGAAGATAATCGCACTTAGGAAATGTTAACAGCATATTTTCTCGACTAATAAACTACAAAGTTGACAAGTCAATTCAAACTATAGTAATAGCAATTTCCTAAATAAGTTCTAAATTTACACAAAATGCTATGGAAATTCCTCTGTAAAAACTCAATAAGAAATTATAAGAAATACTGTAGAAATAGAAACATTACATTATCAGAATATACTGCTTAAAATTTTGGTAATTTTTTTTGATCATCAGTAATGAATAAGCTTCTAAGCATAAAATTGACTTTTTTCCCAAAACTTTTATAATATGCTTATCGAGATTGTTTGAAAAAATATTTTCCCAAAATTGCCCTGTTCAATGTATAAATAGTTGCAATTATATGAAGCGGTATTTATATCATACTATGCATTTAATTTTATATACAAAATTGTTTGAACTTTTAAGTCTTACATCAGAAAATTGACTCCCTTTCGTGATGGGTAATTTAAAAATTCTTGAAGTTAGCCATTTATTTTGGATGTCCATTAAAGATTACATCTAATACTAAGGATAATCAAGAACAAAAGTCGTAGTATAAGTAGAAACTGTATATATATATATATGTTTGAATTTGAAATTTTAGTTTTACATCTTACCAATGACAAACTTGAGTTCAGAAAAAATGTAAAAATTTTTTTTGCTATTACTATGTGCTACTATGATTTAGCTACGATTACTTATTACAAAATAAATGTATTTTTGCATAAATTTGCATTTTAAAAATTATATATATATATATATATATATATATATATACCCATTAGATTAGATATAATAATGTCATTTATATTGGTCAAATAAGACCCCAGAATTTCTTGAATTTCGAAAGAAATTTACATTAAATATATAAGCTTTTGATTGGTGATAGGTAGAAGTTTTAGTTGCTTCTGTGTTTCTTATATTTGTTCCCTACTCTATAGGTCCATTTTAGCTCAGCGATTAGAAGGTGCCTTTCGTCTCTCCAACAAGATAGAGGCATAAATATGAGTTGTGTTTATGCGATGTAACTCCCATTAAATTTCGAGAAGAAATGATGGCCACAGTTGGTTATATGCGAGAAAACATTTTTGAATAACAATTTTGAAATAAAGCATTTTAGGCAAATAACAGAGCTCAGATTATGGTTAAATTACAAAATTGGAAAAAGAAATTCAATTCCCTCCCCTCACATCTAAAAGGAAGATAATTTACCTAGAAATACACATGAAGTTATTTTATTACATTTATAAAGTCTTCAAATTAGTTAAGAAATCTTAGAACCCTATTCGAGATTTCCATAAATCGAAAATTTGAGAAATTGAAAATAAAGGACAGCAACAAAATGGATTGATTTGATTAGTATTTTTATGTCTCAAAGCATTTTTCACATAATGGTAAATTATTTTTGACTAAATTGATTCAAATTGATGTATGATATTTCTATAAAAGATCGATTAAGAAATAAATAATGATATAAAAATAGTAAAAATAAATCAAAATCAAGATATATTTTTGGCAAACATCATAGACTAGATCTGATCAAACGTGTTAGACCTAATCCATATAAATGAAAAGAATTTCATTCTTCCAATCTAAATATGATTTTTGCTACATCTGACCACTATATATATATATATATATACACACAAAATATATTCTATATATGTACATATATATATATATACATATATATATATATCAAACATGTTGTCTGTCATATAATTGAAGTGGCTATGAAAAATGGCTAAAAAATAAAGGCTTAAGCATGTATATGGTCAGAGAGCCATTGTTTCCAAGGGTATAAATGATTCTTTCTGAACTGCTTTGAATCATTGCTGCACACGGCACTTGCGTGGTTGCAGGTTTCACTCCATTGTAACATTTGATTTTAAAGTTGCAACGTGAAATATTAGCACTAAGTTATAGCCTCTCATAAAATTCTTTCTACATATTCTGGTATGGATCAAATGGTGAAGCACAAGGATCATATTTAGCAACATTGAGGTGGAAATCATGCTGTTAAATCTTTTCGTATACAAAATATCATGCTTACTTTCCTCTGCTGAACAGTGAGGTCAATCATTGTAGATTGCAAATCTAGCTTTTCTCATTTTTGAGTCACTCAATGCTTTTTTGAGACTTTGAGGAGCCGTCTCATTGCACTTTAGAGTGATGATCAGGATTCTTGATATATTCCTTTCTTATGAGCAAGTCTGTGCCTGAGAAGTAGCTCTCAGTCAACAATGTCATTTGTTGATCACTCCACATTGTGGTTCTTTACATGGTCAAAACACTGGTGCTGTAGAATACATTAGTATTAACAGCAATGCTATCGGGTGTGGGGGTGAGTCTTGCTCGGAAAGAACCTAATTAGCAAATAAGAAAGCAAAAATTTTATGTTCTTTCTTCCTAAACTTGAAATGGCTCAGCAAAAAGTAAATGAATTAACAGTTAAACAGAAACTCTGATCATCGAATTGATTGTCACCAAAATGTATTCAAAATTTTAAATGCCTGTAGATCAGTCAGTATCTTGAGTAGTTAGGTAATCATGCCGCGGTTATTGCAGTGGCAAGTAATACATGAAGTGAGACTACTACATTTAGTGCTTTATATATATATATATAAATATATATATATATATATAATTTGCAATACGAACATATATGTTAAAATTTTTAATACAAATTTGCTAGAAATTTTGAGACAAATACATGCGGTTAAGAGATAAAAACGTTTTCCACAAAGCAATCCATCGGGTGACATTAAACATTCTATAAAGACAAGTGATCTCTCATGTGAGAATGCAAATATTTTCTTAATCCGCAATCAAAAACTTTAAATGACTGCAATTAAAGTTTGTTTATGTCTTCAGGCCACCAAAAAGAATATTTTTGTTAAATAAATTATAGGTTTATATCACCATTTACGTAATAACACTAAACATATATACATTTAGTAATCCAAATTTTGTGCCAATTGAAAATTGTAAAAAGCATTTTGAATTATCAAGAGAAATGCATTTTGGAATATTTGTTGACAATTGCTGTATTAAAAGCATTTGTAAATATTTAAGCAATTTATTTACCTCTGAATTTATTTAGTGCATTTCACTAATTCATTGGTGATGATGAGAAAAAGATTTCCACCATCCATCCCTTGCATGAGTTTTGATTTTTTTAATTATGTCAAAGATAAAATTATGGTATTTGAGGTGCTGACTCAGCTTTAGTATATAGAGTATATATTTTGATTGTTAGAAAGTAAATATTCAAATTGTACAGCATTTTGCTATATAATTCAATAAAATTTATATATTAAGCGGTGGTGTCTAAATGAAAAACCAAAACAGTAAACCTCCAGTATAAAAGCGACTATTATGCAGCCTAAAAATGAAATGCGCAATATGTTTTAAGCGAATGAAATCTTACAAATAAAACGAAATAAAAATTCTAGGTTTCTTGAACACCTTTTAGAAAAACATGCATGCATAGCATTATTCTACAAACATATTTGCATGTTAGAAGGGGATTTTTTCTTGGAAAATCCCTGGATCAAGTGCATAATATTTTACGCATGTCTCACAAAAATAAATACATGTGCACATAAAATATGTCTCATTTGCCAAAAAACTGGACGTTGATAAGCAAAAATGAACTTCAGAAATGAAATACGTTTGGCCTGATTAGCAATTGACATATCATAGCTTCCAGGTACTCTGAAAGAGAAAATTTATTGGATAGCTTAATTGACATACAATATGTACATACATGTATGTAGGGACATTATATATATGCATAATTATATTTAATTTAGCAAGTACATATAATTGTTCGGCATGCATTTGAATTAAAGCAGAAATACTGTTGTCTTAGAAATCTTGCGTTTAAAAACAAATAGGCCCTAAAAACTAAGTGGAACTCTACTTAGTTAGAAATTGCAGTTTTGAGTGTTCAGAAGATAAATGAAATGTGAGAACATTCTTAATCAAAGGCTAGCATATGTCTGCTGAATAAAAGCTCACTCGATTGCTTAAAATTTTCAAACTAACTAAGAAAAGCCTCCAAATGATTCCATAAATTACAGAATGCCTTAAAAAATCTAAGAAAATAAAATAGTTGCAACTGAATTTTTTTGTATAAATAAACCATTACAACAAATTTATTAATAATAACATTTTCTAAGAATAGCTTAAAAAACCCCAGAATATAAAAGAAATATACAGTCGGGGCCACTGGATTAGCATCACATAACGCTAAAGTATTTTTTTATTTATGGAAGCAATTGCAGGTGAATCGGATGATAATTGGCATGATTTATGATCTGCCAATGAGAATAAAGCAAAATATTAAACATGTAAATAAATTAAACGCATATCACATGTTAGGAGTGGGCAAGAATAAAAATGTTTTGTATACAATTTATTATATTAATTCTGAAATGATGCTAATCCAGTGGCCGCGACTGTAGATATCAAGTTTAATAAGCATTAATTAGCAAACATCATCCTTGAGATTATAGATGTCTTATACTACCAAATTGACATTCGTCTAATATAGTGATTAATTAAACGTTATTATAGCAATGGTCTAGTTGTTTATCTGTGCCATAAATCGAATGCTTTGATGGATAGCGTTATTTAAAGAACGTCTCAATTTGTCTAGACTTTGGGCTGCCATTAACATTTAATTGTCAAATTAGTCAATGTAAAATTCATGACGAAATCTCATTTCCACATGTATACTTAAAACTCGTAATTTTCCGGTCGATAAAATTCATCAATGTGCAAATTTTGTCAACTGATGATAAATCAAATATTAATAACAGCAATTAGATGAGTTGTCACAACTCATAGGTGCATTATATAATTATTTATATCTGTTGACAGTTAAATGGAATAGTACCATTTGAAAGACAATATGATGTTAACAGAAATTGAAATATTATGAAAATTAGAGCTGGCGGTGCACTTGAAAAAAACACAAATGCACAATATGCACAGGGCACTATGACACAATTGCACAGCTTATGTACACATACATAAATTTACATCGAGTATAAATATACACAATTTTGGATCGATTCCTTTCTCCGAAAAACACAGTGAGCAATTTGTTAGGTGGAGGTCGAATTTTGGATGATTTTTAATTTAATCTTATCCCTACAATGGCATTTATTCTGATTATTATGTTAATGAGGGATTATAGGTTTATAAGGTACATTTCTTTGATCATGATAATAAGTATCATTTTGGGCTATTATTGCGCTGGCGGCAAGAGTGTACCAGAATTGGAACCGGTCCAGATTTGGGCCGACCCGACTGAACCGGCTAAGCTTTTTATCAACCGACCGTAACTGGCCGGTCAATTGGTCTGTTTTCCCGAATTTTGACCGGTTTCGACCAGAATTTGATATTTGAGACTCGATTGGGATACATTTTCATAGTTGAGTGAAAAGAACACAGAAAGTTAATGTTTAAGAATTTTAATTCTTAAATTCAACTGTTTTTCGAATTTACAAAGTATGCATCTCATCCGTACAAATTAAAAGTTTAGATAAGTACGTAAAATCTTGCTTCTTTCAAGTGATTCAAGGGCATTCCCTTCTAAAAGATTAAGATTTTAACTAACAAATTGTGATGCCATAGAAAGGTTGAGCTCAGACTCAGATTCAAGATTGGAATCACAAATACTTTACGGGCAACTCGGCTGAGATGTGGAAATTGGAATGATTTAGAATTCTACAGCTTAAAAGACTGTACGTATTTACATTACAACAAATTCAATGTAGAATAATGTGTTATGCATTCTGCAGGATTATGCATTTTGGTAAAATCAAAATGTTATCTGCATCAAGAAATCCTTAACCGGTTGTTAGGACTAGTTTATACGCAATACCGATTGGAGGTCAATCAATTTAAAATTTCAGTCGGGATTTGGCGGTAGCTATCAAAATTTGTTCCTGTATACAAATGTCCTTAAATTGGAAAAGCAAATTCTTGTAAATCATCAATCCAATACATAAAAGTCATATTCAAAATAATAGAAGTATTATTTCGTATATTACAAAAATAATGTGAAGACAATAAACAATTATGTTGATGTTGCAAACTTTAACAAAAATAAAACACAGATTTGGACAACAAAAATGATTAAGTCGCAAAATGTGTTAAAAATAGAAAATCATGCTTTAACCGACCACCATTGGCCGGTGAACGAGCCAAGTCAGTGTGCAATTTTGCCTTCGCATTTTCATTCACTTCTTTAAAATGAAAAGGAATTTCAAAATGATGTCAACAGTTTTGGTATTATGTGCATACATTCTCTGAAACCTTCATGATACTACATTTTAGCAGCTACAATACATAGTTTTCATTTTAACGTCTAACGAAAATTACCTAATCCAAACGTGTTCATGATTAAACACTTTCTTGATATTTTTATATATATTTTCCAAAATAATAACTGTCATCAACAATAGGGAGCATAGCAGAACCAAAGCATTATGCGCTAATAAAAACACGGGGATTAATCACTGGTGGTTTGTAACAAATTTTTTCATAAACTATTATCTTACGAGTACTCTACTGAAAGAATCACAGTAGGCAGTTCTCACTAGTAGGCCAAGTGAATAGTGTCANGATAATAAGTATCATTTTGGGCTATTATTGCGCTGGCGGCAAGAGTGTACCAGAATTGGAACCGGTCCAGATTTGGGCCGACCCGACTGAACCGGCTAAGCTTTTTATCAACCGACCGTAACTGGCCGGTCAATTGGTCTGTTTTCCCGAATTTTGACCGGTTTCGACCAGAATTTGATATTTGAGACTCGATTGGGATACATTTTCATAGTTGAGTGAAAAGAACACAGAAAGTTAATGTTTAAGAATTTTAATTCTTAAATTCAACTGTTTTTCGAATTTACAAAGTATGCATCTCATCCGTACAAATTAAAAGTTTAGATAAGTACGTAAAATCTTGCTTCTTTCAAGTGATTCAAGGGCATTCCCTTCTAAAAGATTAAGATTTTAACTAACAAATTGTGATGCCATAGAAAGGTTNCAGCATGACGAAAATCTTGACCCGACTGGTACCAGTCGACCGGCTTGCCAACCGGCCATTAGGGTCGAAGCGGTTCCAACTCTGGAGTGTACCTAAAATCCATACCTAAATGGGCTTAACACTAATTTTTGTCAACTTCCGGTTTCCAAATGAAAAGTAACCTTAGTGACTTTTGATAGTCCTGATTATCAGCTATAGAAATTTTGCAGTCTAAAATTGTTTGAAGGCTCACAGAAAACTGACATTGCATAGACACTATGCTATTGTAAACTAACCATGTTAGCAGTATATAATTGGGTATATTGTATGTATACCTATCATAATCTCCGTATTCTGATGTAACTGTCATTGATGATGAAAGAATGTCCCATTCTAAATTTCTTCGGTAGTCATCCTTCAAGTCAACGGTTGGTGACTGCGGTTTGATCGTTAGTTTTGCACTGTCATAAGTAATTGATGTGAATTTGACACTACAGTCTTGCCGATCAAATGGAAAAAATGTGACATCTAAACTATTATCATTAGTTAAAGTGGGACTATAAAATGATTCATTGGGACCTTATTAACCTTCAACCTTCTAGCGTCCTCATAAAAAACAAACCGTTTTTCCATATTTAACACAAAAAAATTTCTCCAAGCCTTTTCGCAAATTTGAAAATCGTGAGGGATAGGCAGGTCTATTGAATGTTGAGAATTTCTACTATTGGTGTGTCTGAAATTATTGAACAGATCTACAATTTTTCTTTGAAATTTTTGAATTTTTTAAAAAGGATTTAAATTCTCTCCATATATAATGTTCATTACTTATAAAGTATTGAATCCATGGGAGCACCAAAGAGCTCTGATTATTTCTTAATATGTGCAAAGATATTCCAAACCCATTGAGGCATGTTGTGCGTAAAGTTTTAAGCTATAAGTGTTTAAATTTTTTTTAAATAAGATCATGAAAACTTTGCAAAAATCCTCAGTTTGTTTAGGGTAAATATATTTGATAACTACTAAAATATCTTGAAGTACTTACCCATTGAACAAAAGGTTCTGTAGTATGCGGGAGGCACCCACAATATTTTTCCAGTGTAGTCTGTAATGCAGTTGCAGTAATATCCCACTTCAAAGTTTCCATCAATACTAAATATTTTACTATTATTTTAACAACAAGTGATTGATAAGTAAAATACTTATTAAAATGTACTTCACTTGCGATCATAATATCCTTTTTGCAAAGTATTCTCAAATTTCGTTTCTAACATTCCAAATAACATTCCAATATTAAGTAAATTGAAAACTTTAAAATTCACACAAAAATCAAAATTTATAATAATGATTTTTAAGTGGAATACATACACTTTGGTGCTAAACACAACTAAAAAAACTATGAACATTCTTTGAAAGTAAAATGTGACTAATGAGCTTTAGCATTAACCATTGTTTCACCAAGAAATGAATATTCATGCAATCATGATATAAGCATTCTTTAATAAACAAGTTTTGAGAGGGCATCAACACATACCATTGATGTTAAAAACGTGGAAAATATATAAAAGGTGAAACTTGGATTGAATCTTAAAAAATATTTATTAAAAGTACTGGTAGACTTGAATCATATCTCAAAAAAAATTATCTATGATTCAGCTGCTTAACTTTGTTATGCCAAGCTTAGTGCCCATGCCTAATCAGTATTAGCTACCCTTTGAAGCTTAAGTTACATTTGATTTTTTATCTAAAGATATATATTGAGAAATTCAAATATAAAAAAATACAGGTATATCGCTTAAAAGCTTAATTTGAGTTATGTGATGAATTGGTCAATAGCAAGAATTTGAAAGAGGATAATTTTTTCTATTAAATTTTATCAAATAATACGAAACAACAATTTAATATATGCCATTATTAACTAAATTTTATTACACTAGAGTTTATATAGACGTTTACCAATAGCAGCGAGTTAATTCTTCTACATTTAAAATGAAGAGGCATTTAATTTAAAAATTCGACACAGATGTAATTGACTTAATTGTTGCAATTTCAGAATCATCATCTAATTTAATTTTCTAAATTATTCAAACATACTGCAATGAATAACTTCAGGCTGAATAATGCAGTGGATGGCAGCACTGTATTTATTATTATTGAATTAATTACACAAAAAAAATCTGCCTAAAAATGTGAAAGCCCAAAAAAATATATATATATATACTGTATATATATATATATATATATATATATATATATCTATATATATATATATATATTAGAGCTGTCCATATTTTGGTAATTCGTAAACAGTTTGAACAACATGATGTGGTGTAGTTTTGCTTAAAAATCATTGTGCAAAAAATTTCCAAATCGGCTCAATTTTAGATCCCCCTCAAAAGCAATGAAATTCCCAGCACTCAAACTTTGATAA
Source organism: Hofstenia miamia (assembly GCA_900660155.1). NCBI lineage: Eukaryota > Metazoa > Xenacoelomorpha > Acoela > Hofsteniidae > Hofstenia > Hofstenia miamia. Next base: position 951,259 of record CABFPE010000237.1, read on the forward strand.
ATTAAGCGATTCTTTTGTTGCCAAACAATATTTTTTTACATTTTTGCGTTATTTCCATCACTTAGAGACATAGTCGACAAAATATCAATGATAAAATGTCTTAGGAATTTTCCGACACTTATTATGTCATTAGTGACGCCAATAATGCAACATCAAATCTGTAGAGCTAATTTTTTTCAATCATCAATGGAATTTGAATGCTTACAAGGAAAAATAATCTTAATGGTATTTCTGTTATTAATGTGCGATATTGCAGTTTAATTTCAACTTCATTTTTTACTCTCCATGTACAGGCATGTAGAAGTATTATGGTTACATGCTTTATGATCAAACGCTTACTTATTGCCAGGGCTGTACTCCTAAATAACTAACAAAGGAGGCTCGAAATCTGAGCACTGTAATTTTATATTATATTTTGACCAAATTTAAATTCTCAGCAAATAAAATCCAAAGTCCAAACCGCAATCTAACTTAAACGAGAGGGCTGAGCTCCTGAGCACCTCCACTAGTACACACCTGGTTATTGCTGTGCATTGGTCATCATTAATGGCTTGATTTTGTCAAAGCTCTATCAACCTATGAAAATACAATGACATTACCAAAAAAAACATTTAAAATTCAACATTCGGGAAAAAAGGAGACTAGAGTATTTTCCAAGTGTGATGGTGACGTCATCAATGATGTAATGGCATCCTGAAAACTCCTATGGCATTTTAGCAGTGATAATCTGTCGATTTCAACGTGAACATGCAAAAAATGTGAGAAAATGTAGTAAACTTCATATTTGGTAAAACTGGATTCCCCTATTTTCGTCAATTTTTAGTGCAAAACTTCCTTGCCTTTGAGGGGATTTAAATTTTTTTACACAGTGATTTTTATGCATAGCTGCACCACAACAGATTGTTCAAACCAACTTTTCAAATATTGTATTTATATTTCTTTCTTCACTCCTGAAGAGAGTTAAATTACAATGAAATTTACAAAATGCATACGAATACAATTAATTATAATTTATGAATCTTTGTTGATTTTATAAATTTTTCGTGAAAACAACTATTTGAAAAACTTAAAATTTAGATGCCAACGCAACAACACTGAATTATTTTCTATAGTTTATTTGAAATGAGCGCGTTGAATTCCAATTGTAGCACTTACCACGTGCAACAGGCACGGCAAAGCTCGAATTAAAGATTCTCTTTAAAGCCTGTCATAAAATTAATTTCCAAAATGATACATTACTATGGAGAATAAAAGTGCGCAAAAGTTTTTAAATATAGCTTTCTTCTCGATAAATTTGATTCCCTTTGTAGTTTGAAAGCAATCCTCGTTATTGATTTACGAAATTTTGTCAATAGTGTTTCTTACATAAAGATTATTTATTGAATGTTATCACTTATGTTTATCAATAGCTTTCCACAATTTATAATGCCTAATTGATAAGCATAAAAATATATTCTTTCATTTCATTAAAGTTAATGCAACGTTAAAATAGTTTAATACTTCTGCAACTCCATCATTTAAAGCAGCTTTCAAGCATTTTCATATTTACCTGTCAATCGTCTAGAAATCTTGCGATGCATTTAAAAAAGGAGGCTAAGGCAAAAGAATCGAGTAGCTAGTAAAGTTATTATTCTATTACCATCAACCTCAAAATATTGAATTTAGTAGGAAAAAATAGTAACTAAGTGCGGATTCAGAGGAGGGGGCGTGGTGGGTGCACGCTCCCTTTAATATTCAAGTTCCAAAAAATAGATTGAATACATTCAGTAAATTAAATATTTTCAATGAATAAGTACGTGTATTTAAAAGAAATTTGATCTTGCACGCCCCTCCTAAGTAAAGTTACAAGTAATGTTCGAGGTTTTGAATTATAGAATAGAAATTGTACACATCTCTTAATGCTTTTAATGCCAAAATTTTTCCCAAAAATTGAAGTAAATCAGGTAAGGTTGGGCTAAACATATCAGGGTCGACTCAACCAAGAAAAATCACCCGCTAGAATTGGCTTTAGAAATAACTGTATCTCTCCGTGTTTATTTGCACAGCGTACAAACGTTTAGATAGAATTAACCCTAAAGCTACGCAAGCATTTTTGCAATATATATGATTTCCTCCAATATAATTGGTAGAAGCCCATAACTTACTAAAAAATAAAGCTATCTACAATCTGAAAGCAACAATGGATAGAAATAGACTTCTCTCTCATGTTCATCATAAATTCGGCGAAGACATCTGATCTTGAGCATGGCGCGCTTGAACCGGTCTTTGGTGGCCTTCCAAGCAAGAAGGATTCATGGATCATTGATTTTCTATTATTGTTTCCATTGTTGGCCATTCGTGGCATTTGGCCGCTCTGCCATTAATGGCTCAATGATAAATCCAGCAATGAGCCAATAATGAAGACTTTTTAAGCTCTTTTTCTTAAAATGTTCATATGATGCGAAATACAATGCTCAAATTTTTTATTGGATAACGTCCCATAAAATATAAAACAAACATATATAAGCTAACTACAATAACTATGGTGATATTTTTTACACACAATATAATTTACTAAAAAACTAATATATATATTCATTGTCTAAAATGTAAATATATTTGAAATTATTTGATAACATGTTTTTTTGAATTCATTCGAATTTGATTAAAAAAACTTTATTATTGGCTCAATGTTGGATACATGGCTGGATCATTAATGGCCCAGAAACGCCAATAATAGTTAATAATGGAAACAATAATTTTCCATCAATGGAACATGAATCTTTGTTGCTTGGGCTATTTATAAAATATAAAACAGTTGAGACTACTTGTAGCTGCCATTAACTTTAGACCACTTTGTTAACTGAAAACTAGGCATGGCAAGAATTTTAATTTTTGCAAAAATCGTGTCTTTCATGGAAAATTTAATATGTTCATGTACAAAAATAATTATTGACACAAATTTTTATTTATCAATAGATGTGTTCAAATTCCACGATTCCCAAATTTCTTAGGGCTTGAAGAAAACAGGTTGTGTCTTTAAATATACAATGGGAAGTTTGGGGTTAAAAATTCCACCATTTTTTGATCGGAAACTTCCTTCTAGACACTATGGAAATCATTCACATGAAATTGAACAAATACTTTGACAATTATAATCTAATAAAAGTCAAACGTTTGAGCTTCGTATATTAGATAATATTTGTAAAAAACAATTTTTAGTGTAAAACTATGCAATATTTTCGTTTATTATAATAAAAAATGGAGCCATACATTAATGCTCTAAACGAAAACATCGAAATAGTAATTATATATAAATACTATTGCGACTTTCTATGCTCAAATATCTGGCAAACAAAATAGACTCATGGATTCACAAAGGATTTTATTCTGGTAAAAAGCGGTTTCCCTAGAAAATAGACAACTGAAGCTGGGCAATTGATTTTTTAAAACAGTGTAATACTTCCAGGGGAATTTATTTTGCATAATATTAATACAAAAGAATTCACATTGATCATTGACTATTCTAAAAATAGAACAAGTTTCTTTAAACATCGACTGAAGCAAATTGTTGGATTAGTTTGAAAGAAGATTAATGGAGAAGAAATTAAAAGCATTTAACCGCAAGCAAAGAACTTTTCCCGCTTTAAACTGTAAGAAATTCTTTAGAATTTGACACTTTCTTATACTAAGTGAATCACCTCAATGAATTTTGTAATGATTTGAATTTAGACCTAAGATTTTGCATGAAGAAATATATTTCTAATAGTTCTCCGAATTTGATATTGAAATTACCAAGGAAAAATGTTGAATTGGTTTGTGTTCATGTAGCAAAATTGATGCTAATTTCCTATAAATGTTGATAATTGATTCATTACTTTGATAGGCTATAGGTTGTGCTTTTAGGGAACAAAGTATAACATGTTAAGTGATGCCGTCAATTTGCAATTTAATGTTTAGTGATATAAATTTGGAATTAATTAAGATTGCGGTAAGTCTTTGTAAAGCCCTGCTAAATAACATATTTGAAAGGAAAATCTCAATTGAAACATTAATAAAATTATATCATTCCTGGTTCATAGCCAAAAACTATTTGAATTCCACCATCATCTTTTCCGAAGAAATTGTGAATAGCAAATCGTTGTGTTCAACTAATTCGTTTATGCGACCTATACGTTTCATCAAAATATCAGTTTCCAATAGTCCATACATATTCATAAATTATAGGTTATCTTAAAATCGCAACAATTTTTGACTTACAATATGTTATAAGGGCCTTAGCCTGCTCTGGGCTCGAGTCAAAATATGACCTACGAACAAAATGAACAAAGTCCTTGTCATTATAACGTGGTTGCACGGTATATTTATTTGTGATGGAACTATTTTCATTTACATTTGCATATAGTCTTTGTTTGCAAATACCTAACTTGCAAGGTATAAGTATATATAATATTGTATACCTAAAAATGTATTTTTTTTATTTTTTGGACTAAAATCATGTACTATTTTGGTAGATTGCAAATATATTTTAATCATAGGCTGATGCACAAGAATAGTAAATCATAGTGTAAATTGTACAGGATAATCCCTTATTAATATTCAAATGCAAACTGCAATAGTTGAATTTATATTTTGAAAGATTTCATAATTATTTTTCACAATTCAAAAACTTTCTAATACCCTATCATACCTTATCAGCAATTATTCCTAAAAGCGGGGCACCCAATTGCACAAAGCCGATGTCTTACTGGTAGCGATCTCACTACATAATAATACAATTTTGAACAAGAAATTTCTTCCACTGCTAGTTATCAAAACCTACATATCAAAAGTCTTTGCTTCGTTTTAATTTTCGACTACGTCTAATGCTTGCTGCTAGACCTTTATAAGAGGCCTGTCATCTTATCAATTTTTCATCAATTTAGACAATCGCAATTCCATTACAGCTATTTTGAACATAGCATATTCTACAAATGATCTGACTTTTGCTGATATTGTTTTTTTGCTAGACTTCGATCTGAAAATTCAGTGGATATGTGGACTAGGCATGTTCCAACTAATATCTGAAAAATATTACAAACTACCACTAAGCAGATTGCAATTTATGTTGTTAAATTTTACACATAGGAGCGGCTTTACCAGCCAAACGTTGATGACAATTATATATAGCATCTAGTCTAGGATAATGGTCCACCTTTGGAGAGTATTCACATAATTAGAATAATTCAAAAATTTGTGCTGGTTACATTTCTGCTCAAGTTAATAAATAGTGAGCTTTGCTTTAGGCTTTTTATAATATCTTTAAAATCTTTAAAAGTAAATGATTCTGGTTTTACTAACAAAATGCAATTTTCGTTTAACTACACAAATGAATCTGCCTTAACTGAATTTTATAAAGTATCTCTTTTTTCTTTCAATATCAATGGTGATGACAATGAGTCTTATTTCATACTTTGGTATGAAAATATAATGGAAAGCTTTTTACAATTTATTCCTCAAAAAAGAAAAATTCGTCATTTGTTTCCTTCGTATTTTACCTCTCATACGATTCATTTATATAATAAATGCAACTCCCTAATAAAACGAGTTGGTAAGCCAAATGAGAAGTATTATGAGTTGTCTAACCAACTATTCCAATCTGCTGAGATGGACAGTTTAATTTTATTAGAAAATTTAAGCAAAGACAAAAATATTAACCTCTGCTATAACTTTCTAAAGTCCCTTAAAAAGTTCAACATTCCTTTACCTGTTCATTGGAATGAGATGGACGCAGTAGATGCACAAAGTGCAAGTTATTTATTTAGTAATTATTTTTCATCGGTTTATGAAGAATCTGATCCAATTATGACTGATTTTGAACCATCTGTTTTCAATAAAATATATGTAAATCTTGACTTGGTATGCAAAGCTCCTGATGAAATGTCTCCCCATGGTTGTCGCCTGGATGATATTCCTGCAAGCTTTCTCTATCGCTATAGGAGCGTGTTGTCTTTTCATATTTTAAACATGTTTAAGAACTGCATAAATCATGGTACTGTACCCACCATATGGAAAACATCCTATGTAATCCCAATTTTAAAAATGGATCAAAAAATAATGTATATAATTACAGGTCTATTAGCATTTTACCAAAACTTGGATTAATTTTCGAACGTATTATATTCTGGAATTTACATCCAATCATAACCCAACATCTGTCTTCAAGACAATTTGGATTTATTAAAAAACGTTGCACGTCTAGCCAACTGCTATCATATTTGGATCACATTTATAGAAACTTTGACGAAATCATTTCATGTTCTGCATTATATATGGACTTTAGTAAAGCCTTTGATAAAGTTCCTCATGGAAAACTTATTGCTAATTTGAACTCCTTTTGCATTGGTGGTAATTTTTTGAAACTGGTTGCTTCCTATCTTTCTAACCGAAAACAAATTGTCAAAGTTAATGGTCATTTTTCGAATAGATGTAACATCACAAGTGGGGTGCCTCAGGGGTCAATCTTGGGTCCCTTATTGTTTATAGCATTTATTAATGACCTTCCCAGTTGTTGCTCGGATATGTGTTTCATGTACGCTGATGATGTAAAAAATTTACATCATGACTTTTCATTAATAAAATCTGATTCTGATAAAATTATTGCTGGGTTAAGGCAAACAAAATGAAGTTGAATTTTAAGAAATTACAATTAATTAATTTCGGCTCTAATGCATTTCTGAATTACATATAAATTGATTCTGTCATTACTCCAGCTTGCATGGTTAAAGATCTAGGTGTGTTTATCACGTCAAATTTATCTTGGTCCTACCACATTGCTCATAGGATAAAAAATTGTAATCTTACTTTACTTAGATTAAAAAAGGAATCTGCCAAAAATCGCACCCCCATCACTGAAAATTAAGTCTTATAAATCTCTTATTCTACAAAGTTTATTATATGCCTCGCAAACGTGGTTAGCAAATTCAACTGATGTGGGAAAACTGGAAAAGTTTCAATGTCATGTTTGACATTCTTAATGACAGGATTGACTTAAATTTCCTAAGCTATGTCTTATTTGAGTACAGAAGTAGATTTCATTGCCCTCTTTTTAAAATTAAAGGCGTTAAAAAATTTAAGTGTGAATTGTGGTATTTCAACAGAATCTGCCGCATTTGTTACTTTTTAATTATGAAGTACAAATTTAACTTCTTTAGTATGCCAAAGATTCTGAAAAAAATCGTCTTTGGAATTTTGAAAGGCTACTATTTTCTGAATACCAAAGTTATGGAGGCAAAAGATTTTGCTATGTTTTTTCTCTGATTGTCAAAAATTCGTTAATTTTTGTATTATTAGCAGTAAAACACACTGCCTACTGAATAAAATCTGGTAACTGTATAGTAAAATCACAAGCACAAATAGCTAATACGTTGAATGAATACTTTATAAACATTGATAATTATAACGGCCCGACATTTCCGTACACTGATGATAATAAGCATTGTAATTCATAATTTTCTTTCAATTTCCTAAGTGAAAAAGAAGTTTTGAAAAACAATGATCAGGTCAACAGTTATAAGTCCAAAGGTCCTTCAAACGTGCCAAATTTTATTCTAAGAATGGCATTTAGAAATACAGTAACTCACTTAACATATTTATTGAATTTACGCATTCGTCATTCCCATTTTCCATCAGAATTTAAATATGCAGTTATTACTCCGGTGTACAAAGGCGGTGACCCCAGCAATTCGTCTAATTATAGACCCATTTCAGTCACACATATTATTTCTAAAATCTTTGAGAAAAGCCTACCAAGGCAAATTACCACCTACTTTGATGAAAATAAATTAATTGTTCCTCACCAATTTGGATATAGAAAATCGAAATCAGCAATGGATGCTTTGCTATATGCTGTAGAAAACTGGCGGGAATGTCTTAATAACTCAGATTTTAACGCAGTTGTTTTTGTTGACCTATCCAAGGCGTTCGGCAGTATGCCACATGCAATCATTATTAAAAAATTGCGAAAATACGGTTTTTGCTCAGATGAAATCATGTTAATTGAGAGCTTCCTTAATGAAAGACACCAGGCAGTCAAGCTTGAACTAGAAAAATCAAGTTATAGGAAAACCATAAGAGGTGTACACCAGGGATCAATTTTCGGCCCCATACTTTTTAATGTATTTGTCAATGACTTGTCGAATTCTCTCTCTTTCTGCAAAATTATCCAGTATGCTGACGATACGTTTATTTATTATAGTAGCGCCAATAATACCCAATGTACAAAAATGATAAACACCGATTTTGTTTCAATGAAAAAATGGTTTGATATCAACCAGCTCAAACTTAATGTCAATAAAACACAGTTTATTATGCTACAAACTTCTTTAAAAATCGACTATTCTAACAAATTCAAATTAAAACTAAATGGATTGGAACTTGTGAACAAAAGCAAAGCTACGTATCTTGGGGTGAAAATTTGGACCTTGCAGAGTTTCTTGTAAAAAAATTCGAAGACTAGCAAAGACTAGCAGATTTTAACTCTACCGTCATTATAATGAAAAATTGCATTCCCAAGTCTTTTCTCATCAATTATGTTCGTTCTCAACTGAATGGCATAGTGTTGCCATTAGGACTCACGCATTAACACTAGAACGCCCGGACCGGTCATTTTGACCGGAAAGCGACTTTAATTAGTTACAGTTAAAATTAGTTACAGTTAATTAGTGTAATTGAACTATCCCAACTAAATACCACCATAATTATTCTTTTTGATGATATTTACTTTACCATTTGTTTAATTGAATTGATCACTCTTGTTTATCTATGTTCCAGAAAATCTACCTCTAATGCCCCGCCCGGTCATTTTGATCGGTAGTTAATATAACATACTTTACAATCAACAACCCTTTTCTATCACAATCTCATTTTGAAAATCAATCACTTCACGAATCAAAGACATTTTTTGCACGGATAATACTTTACCGTCTCGTATCAATGCAGGCCAAATACAAAATGTTGTTCTATATCTAGTTATCATTCTTCAGCTTCCCCTGAGGAATGCTGGAAAAAGAAAACCAAAAATGGTGAAGTTTTATAATGAAAACAAAGTTGGAGTGGATGCGATGGACAGTATGCTACGTCTCTACAGCTGCAAAGCTGCAACTCGTAGATGGCCGCTGGCAGTATTCTACGATATCTTAGACAAAGCTGCCCTCAATTCGCACATTATTTACAAGGAATCCACTGGTAGTAATATCTCGCGCAGACAATTCATACTCGATTTAGCCTGTTCGTTATGTGACAGAAATCCAAATGAAGAAAAAATTGAACGGGAGGTACCAAAGGTTGAAGAGTCGAAAGGGAGAAAGAGAAAGACATGTTCTGCTGCGAAGTGTGAAAACAAATCTTGTCTTCACTGCGAAACCTGTGAAAAGACTGTCTGCGGAAAACATGCTGTCAAGTATGTGAAATGCATTGACTGTTCATAAGACAGATAATCATCCAATGCAATAAAATTTAGCCCATCAGATGAATAGACTACGCTATACGAGTATACGCATATTAGTCAATTTTGAGATGTTTTTTGCACAAATAAATTGCGGATGAATCTTGTCTCTTACGAATACAATAACCACATTTTGATAAACGAATTTGAATTAATTATAGGTCTATAACATTATAATATTA
>CABFPE010000237.1:973910-983937 GCA_900660155.1 Hofstenia miamia
TATATATATATATATATATCCAATATTCTGCTGAAGTTCATCCAAATACAGAACCTAGAGAAAATAGCTTAAAAATTTCTGACAATACTATATTCTATTCAGGTTTGAAAAACAGAGAGCACTACAGCGTCTCATCTTCCATATAGTGCATATTTGATGAGAATTTTATTTGGCCAGACAATACTTTTTCATTTGGATATCCCCATTAATAACACATTTGGTTTTGTATTTTTCTATGTAATAACACCAAGTTACTGCGTATGTGTTCAAGAAGACTAAAAGCCACTTAATTTTAATCCAAGTAAAATTCTATATCTTACGCAATAAATACATTTGAAATATTTTGCAAATATTTTTCAAAAATTTGGAAAAACCTTTTAATTGAAAATGAAAGTTTTTCAAAAAAATTGACAAAAATGTCCAAATTATCCAAATTTTGAAATTTCTGAAGCTACATGTATATTTTTAGAAATTATTTGATTATAAACATGCACATGATATATAAGAGACTTTTTTGAATATTTCATGAACTCAATACAAAAATATTCTACTTTTTCTTGATTACAAATTGAAAACAATTAATATACTGTATATATATATATATAGATATATATATAAATATATACATACATATATAATATTATATATATGTTATATACATATAAATATATATATATATATATATATATATATCAGGGTTATNATTGTTTTATGACATTGGGTTGTTGTGAATCGCTTTATTTATTAAAATTCTAACTATGTTTTTGAAATATATTCCAATTTTGCCAATTTCCGACTGAATTATTCACTAAGTTGTTAAGAAATTAAAGAGCTACACTTAGGCTGCCATTTTCAATAAGATTTATCTTTGTTCTAAAACAGTGTTTCAAATAGTAGTCTGTACATCCACTGCTACCACTGCGGGTGTGGTTATCATAGTATCATTAGATGTTTTTAAGAACATAAAAATTGATAGTACATTGCGACATATATGATTTGTTAAGCGTACATATCGATATAGTATAACTATATATCGTTATATTTGTGATGTGTGTGTGTGTGTGTGTGTGTGGGCATAACTATTATTGGGCATAGGCGGGCTTGAGTAAGCGTTCCCTTCAACGATGTGTGAATTGTAATATATTATTAGAAAATATATACAAATTGTTAAAATAACTAAGACATAGTGAACGTATTTTGTGTTCAAAATTATATATCAAATTTGCAATTTTTTTTTGCAACAAAGGAAATTTATTCTCGGATACTGGTGGGTACGTGCATAAAAAGTTCGGTCCGGAAGGGTACGCATAAGAGAGTATTTTTCGACATACGGGTGAGTATTAATAAAGTTCTCCACGCACATATACATATGTTCAATTTATATATATATATATATATATATATCCAATATTCTGCTGAAGTTCATCCAAATACAGAAACTAGAGAAAATAGCTTAAAAATTTCTGACAATACTATATTCTATTCAGGTTTGAAAAACAGAGAGCACTACAGCGTCTCATCTTCCATATAGTGCATATTTGATGAGAATTTTATTTGGCCAGACAATACTTTTTCATTTGGATATCCCCATTAATAACACATTTGGTTTTGTATTTTTCTATGTAATAACACCAAGTTACTGCGTATGTGTCCAAGAAGACTAAAAGCCACTTAATTTTAATCCAAGTAAAATTCTATATCTTACGCAATATATACATTTGAAATATTTTGCAAATATTTTTCAAAAATTTGGAAAAACCTTTTAATTAAAAATGAAAGTTTTTCAAAAAAATTGACAGAAATATCCAAATTATCCAAATTTTGAAATTTCTGAAGTTACATGTAAATTTTTAGAAATTATTTGATTATAAACATGCACATGATATATAAGAGACTTTTTTGAATATTTCATGAATTCAAAACAAAAATATTCTACTTTTTCTTGATTACAAATTGAAAACAATTAATATACTGAATATATATATATATATATATATATATATATACATATATANTGTTATGAGTTTGAAATTAGTTTTTTCCAAATTGTATTATTTGATTTTAAAGCAATAACTCTAATTGGTTTTATGCAATTCTTGGCACTTTTCTATATTTTCTATAGTTTANTATATACATATATATATATGTCGGGGTCATCGTGGGACGTGGGATATTAGAGAACAAGGAAAGCTGTCACATTCGTCACATGGGTCTAGCTGTGTGACGAAATTTTGTCCAAAATGTCCTTTCTGAATGTACGTTTATACAGGGTTGCCTGGAAAAAAACATGTAATGTTTTAAACAGGTTTTAAACACCTGCGTTTTCATTGTTTTTCAACATTTTTCTGAATATTCCGGCACCTTTGTATCAAATGATCTTAGCAGCCTAAAATAATATTTTGAGAAATTCACATTTATTTGTTTCCTATCCTTAAAAATTAAGATAATGTACTATACATTAAACATCGGTATCTAACAGGTTTGTCTTGGGACGTGAGATAGGATGGGACAATGTTTGACGTGGGGTGGGATGAGGAATAGGGACAAAAAGGCTGTATAATCAAAATACAATTACTAAAATTACATTGCATAGTGAGCAAAATATTATACATAATTTTAAGGAACATATACATGCAAATTTACTACAGCTGCCAACGTTTCAGTTATTGTAAATTATAATGTCAGATATCCATGCTAATTGATTGCTTCCAACCATTTCTGAACTAGCATTAGTTCTGTTCAAATATCAATTTTAGATGGATGCAGGTCTGTGAACTGTTATTATGATATTATAAAACTTGTTGACTATTAAATTTGTTGCATAGCATTGGATTGCCTAATGAAAATTTGATATATTTGAATATGTGACATATATTAGAAACTGCAAATTATTTAGAAAAAGTGGCAATTCTTTAGCATCGATTTGCCAATAAAATCCAAAATTTGTTATGAGTTTGAAATTAGTTTTTTCCAAATTGTATTATTTGATTTTAAAGCAATGACTCTAATTGGTTTTATGCAATTCTTGGCACTTTTCTATATTTTCTATAGTTTATATTATGTAAATACTGCCTCCCCTCCCTCTTAGGGCATAATTAGCGGTTAATCAAAGATTGATACAAAGAATTCATAAATATATATATTTATAATTTTTAAATACATTTTATAAATTTGGAATTAAACAAAAATATTCATGAAAATAATTTGCTATAAGTGGCATATTTTTGTAGTAAAAATAGAATTTTTGAATATTTTAATTTGAAAAATTTACATCAAAATCAAGCTCAAAATAGGAGATAATTAGCAGACGAAGTTGTGAAAAACACTGCGTCAATTATAACATTTTAAAATCAATTAGAACAGATGAGCAGAAGCTTTGCCGCCATAATGTCGAGATGCATTTTAACAAACGATTATTTTCCAGTCAGCTAACCGAATATTTCCTTTATTACAGGAGTAAAATAATTATGTACATCGACACTTGAAGCTAATTGAATTATCAATTGAAATTCAACAGTGCTAATCATCAACCATAAACGTACTTTTCTATCACAATCCTGAAAAACACACTATTTCGGGATTAATTATTTTCTACATTGAATGCAGGGTCCGGGTAGAATAGATTTGAACTTTTAACAAGTTTCATGAGCTACGCTGGTGTTATACTTCCTGGCTGGATTTGGGGGCTAAGTTTATCAGAGCTGATAATTCACAATTAGATCAGAGTAGATGACCTGCGAACAGCTTGCCTAGATCTGTATGTTGGACGGAATTTCAACTTACGTCTTTTCTATTATAATTTGTTAATTTCCAGAGAATTTTGAATCAACTTTTTTAATTTTGTTGATTTTCTGATAAATAGGATGTACTATGCCAAATAGTTTGCAAAATGCTGTCAACATTTAAAAAAAATTACATCTTTTTGGAATCTTTTGATATACATTTTTGCAAAAAGATGCATCTAGTGATGTACGTTTTGTCACCTTGAATATTGTTAACGAAACTGTTACGAACCTGGAATTGAAATTCAATATTAAATGATGATTTCACAAACCTGGAATTAGTTTACATTTTTAAGTCAATCTCATCTTCAAAAGCTAAATCCACTCATTATTCTTTCCATAGAATAGTTCCATTTCAAACTGCATTAATCTCAAAACTACAATTTCTCTATACGACGACCTCTCAAAACTACAATTTCTCTATACGACGACCTAAACATAGTTAAATATAAATTGAAAAAATATGTCTGGTAGTTATTTAAAATTTCTTACAAATTATTAATAAAATGTTGACAATTTATAGCTTGTCCTTGCTCCAAATGCAATAAGACAAGAAATTTTCAGTTATATTAGCAATATTTTTATTTTGATTTATCATTAGCGCAATTATATTTCTCTGATACTTTTAAGTAGCTTTTTGGCAAATATATCTGTTTAATATTAGTATTATTTAAAAATTAAAAAAGTTTTTGAAATTATAATCTGTTGACAAGGAACAAATTAATTTACATTAGTGTATAAATAATCGCACATTGTTTTACTTTAAGCTCAAAAAATAAATGAATAAATTATTTTGAATACTCATTCTAGTGGCATATATTATACTTTCTAAAAATTAGAAATTTGATGAACGTCTTTTCAATAGTGTTTATTCTTTTTAGATATCTTAGGAAGCATCATATAGATAAAATTCCAGCAATTTAAAAACCAGCGCAGCTTACTTTCTACAAGTAGTCCGAGTTTGCTTAATTATTTAATAATACGTAATAGAATAAAAAATGCACATATTTATGAGGCGAAATGCCTTTATTTTTCATTGGCTTATCTTAAGTAGCTTTTGACATGTTTGCAAAAAAACACATAATTCCACAAAAATCCAAATAATTTCATTAATGAAATGCATTCAAAGTCAAATCTATTTCTTTTTAGGGGTGTGAAGAAGTTTTTCTTATCAAGGGATAGCATTAATAATATTGATAGCTCATAGGGGATTCATTCAAGCGGAACGGTTATAACCATGAATTGTGCGTTGTTGTTTAAAAATTCAGAAATGCTCCTAATGAAATGAACTGTTGATTAACATACATGTAGTTTAATCGAAAATGGAAATTGGTATCAAAATTGTAAATTCATTGTCCAAAAAAATTTTTCACTCCAAAAACACCATAAAACATTCTTTTCACTAAAACTTTGAATTAATTAGGCACTGAAGATCAAAATATTTTAGGTAGTACTACTCACAATAATCGTATTTTGAAATACTAACAATTGATTTACGCAATTCGTATTAAACGATAGTCATTGGTGAAAGCGACTACTCTAAAGAAACTGCTTTTTGCTTTACCTAATAAATATAAATATTAAGAAATAATTTTATGTAAAGAAGGAAGTAAATTTGATTACTTATGTTAAACTAAACAGGGAGTGACAGTTCATAAGTTATGTAGACAATATTTGACGGACCCAGAAATTAAGTTAGTAATTCAAATTATTGTGTATTTTTCAATTCTTAATAAAAGCTTATTCTTATAGTTTTATGTCATTAGAAGTTCTTGATTAACGACATGCGTATGTTCTAGAACACTTTTGCGAATTATCTATATCTACGAAAGGCTTGCAAAAACTCAGAATGTATTATCCTAAACCAGAGTTGGAAATCGATCTAGTCAGCCGGTTATTCTAATCACCGAGGAAAACAATAACTGTGAAAATTTTGAGAAAACGGCCAGTCGGTTTCTCTTCCTTTACCACGTTAAGTGAGGCCGGTTAATTGCTATAAAATTAAACTAAATTAGTATAGAATTTTAGAAAATTTCGTTATTCATTATTAAGCGATATGTCACGGTGAATGTGCTGTACTGAGTTAATTACTACAGGCTCACTTGAACATCATGTAAGGAAATGTAAAACTTAGCACCGCCTTTATCCGTTCTGTTTGTTGTATATTGTGGAAGTAATAATATATAAGTAATTAATGCCAAAATAGATTACTAACAGAAAGAAGACTATTTAATTTACATTAGTTTCAATATTTCGACATTTAGTGCTTCACGTATCCAAGAACAACTACATATCGATTGTGAGATAAAAAAGCAGTAAA
Source organism: Hofstenia miamia (assembly GCA_900660155.1). NCBI lineage: Eukaryota > Metazoa > Xenacoelomorpha > Acoela > Hofsteniidae > Hofstenia > Hofstenia miamia. The sequence continues at coordinate 980,013 of CABFPE010000237.1, forward strand.
CAGAAATGTTTAAATATAGCAAATGATTCTACTAAGATAAATTGAATCTATACTGTCTGTAATTTTACTTGCAAAAGACAATCAATGTATTAGAAAACGCTCCAAAACTATAGTAAATTGAAAACAATATTTTTTGGTTATTTGCATAATAAATATAATAAAATAGTTGTAAGAGATTTTAAAAATGTTCTTGTATAGCTCATACTGAGTAAATCAGACATTTATTTGTTATTTTGTTATTATGCCATTACTTTGCGTTAGTATTTGCATTCTTCTGGTCATACCCACCAAAATATACAGCTTTAAAGTATGCATATTTCCCTTACATTCAATGCTTAAGATGATTGGAGTAATAGGTGCTTAAGATTTCAAACATGAAATGTTAATAGTCACATTTGAATAACATTTGGCGTTACATAGAAGCTATTGACGGGTTAATTGAACAAAAACAAATTTTATGCTACAAAATATAAAAAAATAAATTTTTCAAACTAATATATAAATATATATAAAATACAAAATCAATACACATTGTCAATTACTTTAATAGCACTGTTTTTGTATACTGACTCTATGCATGTAATTGATTGGATAAGATCGATATGATTTTGCAATAAGTACTACTTAATTTTGTTCGATTTCTATAGCAACACATTAAGATTACTGATTGGTACTTAAATTCGTCAATGCACTGTCTTACAGCCGTCAGAAATTATCTTAGGACAGTCATAAATGTTTAAAATGGGCTTAATTAGGACATTGTTGAAGGGAAATCTAGCTAAATGGTAATAATATGGGATAAGCATTAAATTAATATTTCAGTTCCGTCCTACATATGTAATTTTCGAAATTTTTAAAAAAATCAATCTCAATCAATTACTTAAGCTCCAAAAACTACTTTTATATCTTTATGTATTTTACTATTTACTATATTCATAGTGCTCTTTGATTAATGCTATTGGCTAAGAGATATTTTATAGTGATTTCCACAGTTACATATTTTTCTGATTGTTGTAAGATCATTTTTAACTGCTTTAAGATTGACGAATTTAACTACCAGCCAAGATTACAAAATAATTTACATGAATTCAATGTAAATGAGTGCAAACTGTTAATAATATATTTGTTCTTTGATTGAATTAAAAATAATGTTATAAAAATTTAGAGAACTATTTCCATTTATTAATTTGAGTTAAGCACAATGATTGATACAGAATAGAATATGATCGAAGTCGGTTGATTGAATAGTGCTTATCAATAAAATTTAGTTATTTTGTTCCCAATTATCTTTAGGTATGCCGAATGGTTTGGTCGCTTTATAAAGACTTTGAGTCACTTTGTCCATTGATAGCCTTAATGATCATCTCAAGCCGACATATGGGAAAAGTACTGTCGATTTGTTTATGTATAACTTAGGGATGTTCCCCAACAAACTGCGGATGACAACCATTTCCCCGACAGCACAACTACGTAAAAATTTGCCAATTCAACGTGACTGGTCAACGAATAATATTCTGGAAGTTTCCCAAAGGGTAAATAAGCGCAATGTTACCATTAACCGCTGGAAAAGAACCATTGACTACAATGTAACTTGGAATTCATAAACAATTTGTCAGAAGAAATGAATATTGAGCTGTTATATCGGATGCCCTGAGATTTTATTCTATCATCGTCCCCTTTGAAATCCCCTACTCGAGACAGATACTCAAAACAATGGTTCGACGCCGAATGCTATTCAAAATACTCTGAACTCAAAAACGCATTGCACGAGGACTACTCAGATGTAAATAAAAGCAGGAAAGCGTTATTAGTTAAATCCCGATTCGCAAGTTTGGTTAAGAACAAGAAGAGAGAATTCATTTTAAGGGAGGAAAACATTTTTCTGCACAACGCTGAGTACACGCCATGGATCCTCAATCCAAAACGAAACGGTCGTATAACGAGTCCGATATCAATGGAACTTCTTGAGGAACACTTCAAGAAATTATACTATTCAAGCGAAATCACTGATATCAACGAACCATTCCTAGAAAGTGACCCAATGGATGTTCCATTCTCACGAAGTGAGGTCTGGGAGTCCTTTATGAACCTTAAGAACAACAAAGCCGTCGGTGTGGATAATCTCAGCGCAGAACATCTGAAACTGTCACTACCATATCTCATGCAATTTTGGACAAACTTTTTCAACCAGATTCTTGGGTCTGAAGAACTAGTGGATATGTGGAAGGAAAGCAAGGTCAACGTTTTATTTAAAGGAACCGGACAACTAATCGACACAAACAATTACAGGGTGACAGTTTTGCAATGCGTCCCCTTCAAGTGTCTCACGCGTATAATCCCCAATCGAATAGAAACGGGACTAATTCTTCCCGATCAACAATACGGATTCCGTCACGGACACTCCACACTCATGGCCATCGATGCGTTAAGAAGCTTTGAGCTGGAAAAATTGTCAGTCGGAGGGAACGCGCTCTACGCCGTTTTTGTAGATTTCAAAAATGCATTTGATAATTTCAACCTAGAAAAGCTTATCAGAAAACTAGCTACGTACCGTGAAATTCAAGGAAATACACTCAAACTCATAATTTCAATTATGTCAACCAACTATATTTTTCTTACAGATGGTAATCGAACTTCCAATCGAATTCTTCAGAACAAAGGAGTCCTCCAAGGAGAGTCTGAGCCCTCTCCTCTTTAGCAGTTTTGTCGCTGATCTGCCATAGATATTAAGCACAAGCCCAGATCTTCGATGCGCCATGTCCGCCACCGACTTCTGGAGCGCAAGCCCGACATCCATCCGACAATCTCTCCACTCACTAGAAATTTGGTGTGCATGTAACGATCTCGATGTAAATATCAAGAAAACCAAAATAATCAAATTTAGAAAAGGAGGACGACTTGCTAGAAATGACATTTTTCTATTCAGAAATAACCCAAGCGAAATAGTCAAAAGCTACAACTATTTGGGTGTCGTGGTAACCACTAAATGGAGTATGACTGAATTCGTAAAACAGAAACAAGCGAAGGCTATGATAAGCACCAGTCACTTTAAGAAACTCCAGTCCATATCATACTCAGCTGCAATAAGGCTTTTCAGGATTAGCATACTCCCGATTCTAGCATACGGAATAAAAGTTATTTGGAAGGACATGAATACATCACACCATCGGCTTTTGGAACGATCGAAATGCTTCTACTTTAAGCGTGTCCTGGGAATCCCTCTTAACTCTTCCAGTACGAAGGTAATCCTAGCTACTGATAATGTTACCTGCTCCGAAGAGCGGCGCCGAATCCTTCACCTAGCTTCAACACGGGACTTCGATCGCTATATGGAGAATTTTAGACACCGAATATCCGAATGTGAGCCCGATTTCTTGCAAACACCAATCTTCACACAATCAATCTGGAAACTTCCAAAAGCGGACAGGAGGAGTGTCACCGCTCGTTATAATTTCCATGCGTTTCACCTCCTCATATGTACTAAGACCGAATTCCACTCAAAAGCCGATGAGTTTTATGTATGTCAAATGTTTGGAAAGGAAGATATCACTTTATAACATCTCATGAACTGTCCAAGGAATACAAAGACTATTTCGCAATGGGGCAATACTGGTCGACCTCCACGCAAGGATACAGGATGACACCTCACATGGAGGATCTTTATTTATTTAGTCATTCATTTGTATTTTAGATTTTAACCATACCAGGTTATTTTATTTCTAAGAGAATATACAAAATATATAATTTCGGCAGACTTTATGCATTTACTTGCCACCCACAATTCAAGATTGTAATGCACTATTTCCAAAAATTGTTATATTGTTTTGGTAATTTCCTAGAGATTTTGTTCCATTACCACTCACAAGAATAACATCAAAAGAAAAACATCTGCTTGGAGTGAAAACAAAAAAGAATGGATTTTGAA
>CABFPE010000237.1:984937-999346 GCA_900660155.1 Hofstenia miamia
GATCTTTATTTATTTATTTATTTATTTAGTCATTCATTTGTATTTTAGATTGTAACCATACCAGGTTAATATATTTCTAAGAGAATATACAAAATATATAATTTCGGCAGACTTTATGCATTTACTTGCCACCCACAATTCAAGATTGTAATGCACTATTTCCAAAAATTGTTATATTGTTTTGGTAATTTCCTAGAGATTTTGTTCCATTACCACTCACAAGAATAACATCAAAAGAAAAACATCTGCTTGGAGTGAAAACAAAAAAGAATGGATTTTGAAAGTACCAAATTTTGGAGGAAATGGGATAGAGATGAAGTGATTGCCTTTGAAAGCAGCAATGCGATGGTTTGTTGTTTAGTATCTCGGACAAAGACTTTTTTGAATGAATTGGAATTAAAAGAGAATTGATTTCTGCATTTTCCATAAAAATACGGGCTTACTAAAAATATGATTGCTTGAATTATCTACAGGAATATTTTCGAATTAGGCTTCAATAACACAAGACATATAGTTTTTGAAACATCGTTTCACATATTTATTTGAAACTTTCTATAGCATATTTAGCTTAAAACATACTGTTTTTGAATGACTGAAGTAGAATCTATGTGATATTAATTTTCAGAATTGTTTGCAATTTTCAAAAATGTTATGTACAATAAGTTTTGCAGACACAGAAACATTAAAAAATTTTTAAATACATATTCCTTGTACCTGATTTTGCAAATTAAAAAAGTTAGAATAACCTTAAAAACATCTTATTACCGATAATTCATACGATGGCGGATAGAGCTATCAGAGTCTAAAGAAATACAGTCAAACGATGCCTGCACAAATAAATGATATGATTTTTTCAATTTATTCAATACGGGTACGGAATGTAAATAAAGTTTAAGAAATGAAAACAAGTAGACATATCCAGTATTCAAGAAAACTTTGAAATTCATAGATGCAGAAATAGTGAATATTCATTTGCTACAAAAACTTAAACAAACGGATATAAATTAAACAATGTATGATTAAAAATTTAGATCTTTCACGAAAATTTTGTATATTTTCACTATTCGTATTACAACGGAACAGCTCAAAAAACAATTTATAGCTAAGGANTTTAGCTTAAAACATACTGTTTTTGAATGACTGAAGTAGAATCTATGTGATATTAATTTTCAGAATTGTTTGCAATTTTCAAAAATGTTATGTACAATAAGTTTTGCAGACACAGAAACATTAAAAAATTTTTAAATACATATTCCTTGTACCTGATTTTGCAAATTAAAAAAGTTAGAATAACCTTAAAAACATCTTATTACCGATAATTCATACGATGGCGGATAGAGCTATCAGAGTCTAAAGAAATACAGTCAAACGATGCCTGCACAAATAAATGATATGATTTTTTCAATTTATTCAATACGGGTACGGAATGTAAATAAAGTTTAAGAAATGAAAACAAGTAGACATATCCAGTATTCAAGAAAACTTTGAAATTCATAGATGCAGAAATAGTGAATATTCATTTGCTACAAAAACTTAAACAAACGGATATAAATTAAACAATGTATGATTAAAAATTTAGATCTTTCACGAAAATTGAGTATATTTTCACTATTAGTATTACAACGGAACAGCTCAAAAACAATTTATAGCTAATGATTTAATAGAAATCAAAAAAGTGTCAATGAATTGAAAAAATTGTTTATGAATTGAAATAGATAATGTATCAGCAATTTAAGCGAGTTCTTTTGAGTAGAATTCAAGAAATTATTACTTGCTGAGACTTCTAGAAAAAGGACTGGTTCGCAAACCTAGACCATGGGTGGAACTGCATAACAAAAATAGTAAGCCAACCCAACAGCACTTCATTTACTTCAAATCTGTAAAATCAGTCTAATACCATTATCAACTGATACCTGCCATCAGCTTATTCATTTTCAATATTGTTCATTAAAATGCAATATATGTGTGAAATTAATAATGCAATGTGTATAAGTATGAAGCAGCATTAAAATAAAACTTATAATTACACTCATTAAAAATATTTTCACGATTAAAGAAAATTGTTATGCTCTCTGAATAATTGGACCAGAAAATAGCATTTGATGACTTTAGTAACATTTCAAAATGAATTTCTTTCAAATTTCCTCTGTTGAGTTAGCGAAGCATAACAAATGTATCAAAAGAAATCCTTTCTTAAGAACACATTAACACAGAGAAATTGTGTATTAATAACAGAACCAATCAAAGCAGTTCTTCTGCTCATGATCAATTATCATACGATCTATTTAGCCAATTTTTTTCAATTGATTAGAATGGTCTAAAGTGCATTACAATGTTTGAAATTAGCTAGGAAGCAATAATTCAAAGCTGAAAAAATAAGGAAATGAAAACCATAATATTTCTATTTCTAACAACGTAACTTAAAGTAACAAACGGTTTGACCCAATATTTGAACAATTTTCCGTAAGAAATGTTTAAAAGCTTTTATATGGAGGCACCTATGAAGATTCGTATGCCTGGGGTACATACAAATATGAAATTATATTTTCAATGAGAAATCCGCTTTCTGTAAAAGCCTTCAAATTCTTTCTATACCTAATGTTCAGATAATAAGGCTCTCTAATGCCCATGGGAACAACAACTATGCTAACATATTTCGCTTTTTGAAGAAAATTTGTGTGAGCACTACTCAGGCTCGCTTGAAAGAGTTCACGAAAGATCCGGTGAGAACTTAGAATGGAATAGAAAGAAAAGTAAATCCTCTATCTTATGGTTTTTCTCAGATTTGAAATATCTTCATTAGTTCATGAGTTATAAGCCTCTAAAAAAATTTTGGCAAATCCATGAAAGATTTTGAAAAATTCCTTTAAGAAAAGGGTTAATAATTTACGCATACTGGGATTAAACACAAAACAAAACTGCAATAATCTGCTCGATCGTAACAAATATGAGGTTTTTGCAAAATTAATACATTTATGACACTGAGGTTGTAAATGGAATTTAAAGGCCTGTAATAGATAATAATTCGTAATTAAATGCACTTGCCTGTATTTAGACACCTATCAGCAAATTTAATGATTATGTTTGATGCCTTAATGCCATTAATTCATCTGTTTTTAATATTTATTTACGAGTGGGAAAATTGCGAAATGAGTTTTTGTATTTCGAAAACCAATTATATATATATATATATATATATAGGTAATAAAAATCAATACAATAGAAACATTGCAGAAATTATTTAATTGAGCTGATTACATTCCTTGAAAAGTAAAAACTGTTTTCTTCATTGTTGAGAAAATGAGAAATCTACTTTGCAATATCTATATATATATATATATATATATATGTATTTATTAGTTCGTGAGTAATGGGCTCTTACAGTTTTTCTCAAGAAATAATAAAAAATTTAGAAATTCCAATACTGTTTAAGATTAATGATGCTAATTTTTTTACACGTGCTCACATACAAAAAATTTCAAGCCACTGATAAATCAAATGAATTTCAATATATAGGTTGTCCCATAAAAACTGTGTTTTTTTATAGAAAATTTACAAAAGCGTTTTTAGTTCCATAATATTTATAATATATATGACAACTGTTATTTAAATATAGTTTCCATCATTTTCAACAATTTTGTTGAGATCAACAACCAAGTCCTCCAAAGCCTTACTCATTCGATGACGAGTAGAAATGAGGCATTTGCTCATCCAAAAATGTAACAACAATTTGTCTTAATTTCATTGGCCAACCTGTTTCTAAGTGAGAGTGTACATCTGTTGCTAAAAATTAGCCACATATTCTAAGCGTTTCAATGCAAAAATATGCTTTGTGTTTCGTATACTCCATTTTAAAAAATATTCTGGCACGTTTGACTGTTCGATTTTGAATTTCAATTTTGAATTATGAATTTTGAATTTTAATTTCAATTTCAATTTATATGATAACATAGATACCTATCTCTTGCTATATATTTCTTATATATCTATTGCTACAATGATTTTAACAATAGAATATTTTATATCAACATTTTAAAAGAAAATACGCAGTTTTTATAGCACAACCTATATGAATATAGCTGTTTAACAAGACATCGATTTGCCATTTTACTTCAAACTTAGCACTAGAGACTTTCAACTCAATGTTTTTCAGAATCAAAAACATACTTCGTCCCATTTTTCATGTTCCTTGCCGTGATGTGTGTGACATAGTCATTACAAAGTTGTATAATTACAACACAGCGAAAATATTAAACCATCACACTGCATGATTTTTGACTGGTCGAATTGAGTCGGACCAGACATTTGTAAAAAATATTGATGATTTTGACAGAGTCCCTTCTTCCTTGAAACTCAAATACTTGCATTAATTATGCTGATAGAAATGTGATCCCAGATCTGAAAAAAGGAAGGAAAATTCATAGCAATTTTTATTTGAGTTTTTCAGTTATTGCTAAACCCAGTATGAAGTTGTGTTTAAACATAAAGTTGAAATTTTGTTTTCAATCTTCGATTTGAATTTCTGATAATAAAATTGATGAATTTTGTTTTCATCATGGCCATTAAAAAAACCTTGAAAGTAACTGTCAAAAAGATCGAGGATTCACTCTCATTTAATAATAAAATAAAGTTGTTTGATTCCAGGTCTTGTTATATAGATGTAGAATTTTTTAAAAAAATATTTCTTCAACTTTTAAAGAATATACAAGCCAAATTTTCTTTCAGATTTTAATGTTATAAATTCAATTCAATTTGAAACATCAAGCAAATCTATACATGTTTTCTAATCTATTTAATGCTAAAATGTACTTAGAATACTTACCACATTTAAGATTTGATTTATTTGAACCTGAATGACTACAACAATATGACTTGAGGCCTCCTTGACCGGCATAGAAACATTAGAATAATTTGAAGCATGAATTAAATAATGGAAAAGTTGCTCTTCGTCATGACCAGCTTCTACGGAATTTAATAGGCTTAATGCTAAAATTATGAATGCCCTCTTGCTGAACGCCATTTTTGAATTAATTAGAAATTTTTGCAAATTATTTGCTAAATATTTCCAACCAATCAATATCCTGTGTGATTGTGATAGGATGTTTAGTTTAGAGCAATTCTTTAAATTTAATTCAGCTTTAATATAGTAAAAACAATGAATTACTTCTATAAAATATAATTTCAAATGATTTCCATCCTTAACCTTAAAAATATTCACAGAAAAATTACAATTTGAATTTTACAAAATATAATAGAGTATTAGAGATTAAATTCAAATATTTTTAGTTCTACTGAAGTTATGCAAAATTAAAATCTAATATTTTCATGAAGGCGTGAAATTAGAGTACACTTTTCTAAACACATGTAATTTCAGAAAATAATACTCATTAGTGTTGATAAACAAACACATTAAATTACTCAAATATTTTTGCTGAAAAAATTCATTTCACGTTTGGGCATGCAATATACCTAAGCATTCAGAAATGTATATATTCATAATTAGAGTTTTCCTTTACAAAATTTTTTTTTTGAAAAACCAATTAAAACAAATGTTCTCGTACTTTTGTGTTTTTGCACGAATGTATGATATAGGCATCCTGACACCTTAGAAAGTATCGAATTGATAAATTTTCAATTGCTAGGCTACCAGATCAGCAAAAATTCGTCTTAGTTTTTCCTGAATCAAATTTGTTGATGATGGTTTTAAGAAACCTATTTTAGCTCATTGCAGTTTTCTCAATTCCGGAATTTTTCTAATAAATTAGATTGAAATATCGTCCAAATACTCGGCAAAATATTCGAAATTACGATTTAACAGAATTTTACAGACATTTTTCAAACAATGTTGGGCAACGACTAAAGTATTTAACTATCAAGAAGAAAGACTTGATTAATAAGGCTATGCGTTTTCCTTGAAGGTAAGAATAATTAATGGCGAAGTGATTAATTTAGATGGAAACTATGCTTGCGATTTGCTCGTTTATGTTAATTCCAAAAATATGTTTAAATTTAATTGAGATATAAATATTTTGATCTAGATTAGGGTGAGTTTTTGGCACACTGTCAAGGAATATATGTGAAAAAAGTCAACCATGATTCATTCAGAAAAAATTAAAAAATCAATTTTTGTAAAGAATTCAGTGTGTAAAATTAAGTAATAAAGTTTTGAAGTATGTCAACAGTTTTTGCACATCTACAGGCGTACAATACCAATTAAGTTAAGATTAAGATGTAGTAGTATTAAACCGAATTTCGAATTTTTATGTATATATATATATATATATATATATATATATATATATATATATATATATATAGGTTCGAGTTGAATTCGAGATAAGTTGGAACCCTAATTCGCAAATTCGATTTGAATTGCAATTATAGCTAGACTAAGTCAGAGATGGAATTGGGCAGATGTTTGTGACCTGTCCATTTCCAAGTGTTGGCATCTGACCCATATTGCTCCAAGCTTTATGGAACTAAATTGCCCCACTCAAAAAATTCTCGCTCCAAAAACTACTTGCGATATCTTATTGCAGCATATTTATTGAATAATAATTTTCATAGCACTACACCACACCACCACTACCAGATATTTTGAATCCTTACTACATAGAAGATGCAGAATCATTATTTCAATTGACGTCTCTACTATTAATGCCAATAGGAATCTAATAACAATATATTTTAATATTATTATTAAGAGCCAAATAACAAATTTTAACTCTATAAAGCTATTATTTTATGCAATATATTTATGCCAAGATAATTACAAAGCCTATTGATGAAAAATCAGATCGAAAAGATCTTGTTGCTGTTACTGAATAATAGAAACCAATTTGCTAAGAGAAATACATGGTAATTGATTTTTCAAAATTCACGAGTCAATCAAAATTTTATCAAGGGAACTGTGATGTAAAAAATTACTTTTACAATCTCTAAAATTGGCAGTTTTTGGGTTCAGTTTTTAACAACTCAAATGTGTTTTTACCCCACTTTTAACAAATGGATACCCACATTAGAAAAATCTTGCCCCATGCGCGCTCCAACTTGCCCCATGGGTGGACCCGCCCCACTTACATCTTTGGACTATGTTTAACTAAATGTGAGAAACAAAGTCTGAGGGTTCACAATTTGAGAAACAGAGAAAGTCAATTGAATCTTCGAAATTACAGGCAAAAATTGAAAAAATTAGATGCCATTCAATCTAGTATCGAACTGGTTTTGAACATTCGAAATTTCCAGTTGAGATTTTGATTCGTGAAGTTCGATCCATCTTGATGTGCTGCTTTCCATATATAAAAACATTAAAATCAATGACAGTCTTGCAATATAATATAATGAAGGACCAGTATACAAAACTAACAAAATTTTAGAAAGTGTTTAAATTTCCTATATTAAACTTTTTAGTAATTCTTTTCCAATTGTTACAGATAATGGAGTTCTTTAAAATTGAAGTAGGCTATACAATTTTCTCATCTTGTTTTCAATGTTCTGGGGCATTTGAGAATAATACACCTATAGCTAAGCCTTTTATGTTTTCTTTCTTAGAAATTTCTACATATATATACATATATATATATATATATATATATATATTCAATTATGTTTCTATTAGTAAGAGTGAAAATTATGTCCATCATTAAATGTGAATTAATTAATAGCAGTAAAAATGAAATTATTTATCTGACGCATAACCAAGAATATGCTAGATAACAATGAGCGGGCATATTATATGCTCGTCGACATAGATACTCATTTGCCTGTTCATTTAAATGTCCGGTGCCTGTTCTCGCATATGCCCACCAGGCGACACAGCATTACATAGGTAAGTTACTGACAACAGGGAGATCTCTAAATGTAGTTAATAATTAATTAACTAAATATATTTTAGTCATGTGCTGGGCTTATCTCTGCTACTAAGAGATTCTGGCCGATAACCGAAAACTGAAGTCTCAAGAAGCAAAGCCAACTGTAGTTCACAAATTGTGGTTTCTAGCTCAATGTCATCAATAAATGATGTCTTACATATAGATATAGATAAATGTAAAATCTACAAGCAAATAAAGGCATAATTTAAGTTTGCTACATGCTAGGAAATTTGACGTTACATTTTCAAGTTTGAACTACTATCCGAACCGTAAAAGTTCCTTAATTTAAGAAAAGGGCCGAGTACTGGCGAGGGTGCTTTTCACCAAAAGGCAAAGCTGCTTAAACCCTCTGTAAAGGACTTCAGCTTCATTTGAATACATTTCATAGTAAATGCAAACCAGTCTTGTTCCAGCGCATATCTAAAAATATTAATATATGCAAAGGAGGAAATAAGTCTAAAGTAAGGGTGCATTTTTCGTAAATTTATGAGATCATTGCTCTCGCTTATATATAAATTAAAACTACTACCTGCTCGCGTGATGTTCCTATGCTTTTTTGAATTTTAGCAGATTGCACCTTATCAAATCGCACAACAATCGTACAACAATGTAGAAATTACAATATTAAAACGTATCGCTGCACTTTGTAAAACACATAAGCCATTGGAAAATAACAATGCTAAAAAAGACAAACTAAATACATTTTTCAGTAAAATATGTAATAATTTATATGTATTGTTCAAAAAAACCTCCTTTTTTGTTTGAATTTTTGTAATGATGCCATATTAAACTGTCTTGGGATTTTATAAAATTTTTCATGATCAAGAAACACTCAAAGCTCTTGTTGCTTTCATGGGCTAAAAACTTTTTAAATACCTGAACATTAGGTGTGGATAAAATTTAAATCTTTTTCAAGAATTCTAAATTTTCAAAAAAAAATTCAGCAATACACTTTAATAGAAATTTTCAACATTGCATTAAGGCATGTTCCCCAATAGATCTGTAAATACATCATGATTTCAAATTTGCTAATAGACTTGGAGAAACGGTTTGTCTTATATAATGAACGTTAGGCAGCTTAAAGTTAATTATAATTACGGGCGGATTTCCTTGATTGAAAAGGAGTAAAATAGGAAAAATAAATGACTTAAAAATCATCAAAATATGAACAAAAATATGACTGAAAAAAATTGCTAAAATGGTTTTTCTTTATGTAGTTGCGCTTCTGGCTATTATAGATGATAGTGAGATGCGACATTAGGTGCTCGATAGTTAACCCTTCTCTTTGCATTCACAAAGTGGATTGAGGACCGATTTTGTATGAGTAAAGTGCAAAAATATGGATAATCACATGGAAAATGATTAATCATGGATTTCCTCTTCCTTATTATAACTATAACATTATATCAAATCACTACTTAACAAAATTAGAAACTCGCTTTAAGATTTGAAGTGATTCTTCCACGAAAATGAAATTGTGCTCATACTGCCTACATATTTAGAAAAAGTGCTATTTATGAAAAATTGAACTATAAACGATCACTATCAGAGCAAAACTCACAATCGAATAATTCTCGATTGCTCTTCATTCAAAATTACAGAATCCTTAGAAGCATACATGCAATAATTGCCAGCAAAAGTAGTGCTTACTAAGTGGTAGGAAAAACTTACCTTTTTACGCAATGAATGATTTTAGCTGTCAATACTCTAAATATTTGCTAATTTATAATCAAGCAATATAATTTGCTAATAAACCTGCTTAGGAAGCAATTGTTAGTACTTCTGCTCTACTGCAAAAGATGCTCAAATATATGGATAACTGAATTCTCTAAAAACTATAGTAGCAATTTAAACTAATTGAGAACACTCCAGTATTTGTCATTTTACATTTTTACGCCATCTTTTGAGAATTTTGATCCTTTCTCAATTACTAAAAATATTTGATAAATTTCACAAATTTATATTCAATATTTGTCGGAGTATGCAAATAATATATTTTAGTAATGAGAGCAAAGGAAAGTTTTGTTCTTTGAGGCTTATTCTTGGTAGGGTACTAACATTTCAACAAAACAATATTTAGAAATTCAATTCAAAAACATTCTTCTTGCTAAAATTTCAATTCCTCATCCGTTTCAAATCAAATTATTGAGGTGAGATAGAAAATGTTAAAATCTTAATACTGAATATAAATATGTAGAAGAAACATTATATTTAGGAAATATAATATTCATCTTGCTTAATAGAATTATGGGCCTACTGTAGTGACAAAGCAAGTAAAAAAGTAAAACCTTCCCAATGATGAGTATATTTCAAGCAGAAGGTAAGGGTAAAACATAGCTTATAAGCTTCACGAAAAATAGCAATAAAAGTATGGCCTAGAGATAATTTGGGCATGATTTTGTGGAATCATGTCAGCCACTGATTTTACTTCTTCCAATGTGCAGACAGCTACCGGCCTGCGGCCCGTTTGAAAAATAAAAAGAAAAGCTGGTAAAAATAATTCGTTTTTTATCTGAAAAGAAGGGAATACTTTGCTTGGAAAATCTTAGGAAACTCTAAGATTTGAGAAAATTAATTAGTTTCCGGAGACTGCAGTATTAGAATAATAATAAAATATCTCCTTACAATTTGTAACTAATTCTGTTTTTTGAAGCGCATTCATAATTCTAATTTTTTATGAACTAACTAATAATATTAACAGAATTTGCTTTTATAAAAGGATTTACACTTGAAACTTTAATAAACTTCATAAAACCTATGAACTTTGAACACTTGTCTTTTTTTTGAACGGAAACCCCAAAATAGGTTTGAAAGATTTTTGGTTTCAAACACATTAAACGCAAATGCAATTTCAACTTTGTGCATCACCATGTGCAATTTTGTAGATTAAAACTGCTGATATGAGTATATATTTGATGAATTGACTTGAAGCTATGTTTTGGATTCTAATGGCTGGTGTATCTAGGTGTGGAAGTAGTTGCTTAATTTAAATTTATCATGCCAAACTAATTTTGATGTTGTTAATTTTATGTAGTTTACTCTTGATTTTTAATTACATTGCTCAATCCCTGGAACTTATTCATAATATACATAGATGCTGGTCAGTATTGCCTTAGCTTGCTCTCAGTCATTGCTAGCATCAGGACCTACAAGAACACATGACCCCGCATCTTACCAACCAGTAAGGAAATAAGAGTCCTAGACAAACATCCCAATAAACAACAGAACGTTTTATATCTGTCTTATATTGGCATAACACATCGTAAGACGTTTTAAGTTACATTTTCTAAACTTCTCATAAAACAAAATTTCTAAGCTTTCTGAATACCATTTAGGGTCCACTAATGATATTGCAAAACGTCTTCTAAACGTTTTCTAAACCATTACTAAATGTTTTCTAAATCATTTCTAAATTCTTTCTAAGCAATTTCTAAGAATTTCTAAACAATTCCCAAATGTTTGTTACAATTTTGTCCGGATCTTTAATGGACCAGATCTGGGAATCTCCCTTAGCCCCATTTACACTTGTTCAATTTGATGAATTCGTCCAGCAAATTCAATAGGGCATGAATTCGTTTACATCTATTCCTCATGTTAATTTCATTTAATGATTTCAATAGCGCATGGTCGCGTTTACGTTTGTTCACTATGATAAACTCAATAGATTCCTAGGGTAAAAACTTTACAAAATTGAAAGCGGCAACGCAGAGGAACGGAATATATTTTCAATCTATTTTGTGTTCAACTTTCCCCTTGATACACAAATATAAACGCGCATTTTCGCATTTGATTCTTGAAAACTAAGCAATATTATTAATTTTTCATTCGTATTAATAGCCAAATAGTAGCTATTTTTTTTTAAAAATTTGTGATCTACAAGTTTTTCAATATAAATACAAGAATATTCATCATTGTTAGAATATGTTAAATTTCATTTTTCGCACGTGAAAAATATTATTTGAATAATCGAAATACCAATATACACATTAACATGAACTTGCGTCAAAACATAACTGCCATACGTAATAGATATAAAAAAATAATTACATAAATGTTGATTGCGGACGATATCATTTAAAATATTATTTTGACTGAGCTAATCACATTGAATATATATATATATATATATATATATTGTTTTGACACTATTAACTACTATAAGTATGATCAAAACAATGGAAAACATTTATATTAAAGAAAGTTTTCCTTAGGCGCGATCCTAAAATATTTTTTACATGGAGGAGGACTAAGTTATTTTTTCTAAAAAATTTATAAAGCGACTATTGATTTGCAATTTGTACAGAATCTTGTCATATCTCTCAAAAGTTTCAATAATTAATGAGGTCCTACGCATAAAATATAATGCTAAATTTGTACACATGAGAGGAAGTCTCTTTAAGATGACTTTTATTCACGGTGTAGCGGGAAATATTTTGAAATAAATGATTTTATTGTATGAAAATAACTAAAAAAGGACAACCAAACACCACGGTTACCCGTATCCCAGTAAGGAGTGGGAACTGCAAAACGTTATTCGTCTGATTGTTGGCATTTACAAGAATAAATCTGACATTCACGTGATTGAATACGTTTCACAATGTATCCAGCAATGCATCCCTACACCCATTATTTCACTACTGAGTCCATCCTTGGTGATTACTATTGCCTCTGATATTGTTAACTGCCACCAAAGAGTCCTGTAAATTTTCATCGGAGCAGTGGACTAATTCTTTAAAGAAATATCGGCATGTATGTTCGCACTAACTTTTTTCAGAATATAAACGTCATATAAGGATACCAAGAATCACTCTCAACACAATGACGGTATTGACCAAATCTTGTTACAACTTATCCGTTTTTGAAATAAAGAAGATAATATGAAACCACTGCTTGTTGTTAGCAACTTTTCCGAACAAAGTGGCAAAAGAATTTGAGGAAGATATTAATTTACTTAAGTTTAGACGTGAAAATACCGATTTATTTGTAATTACAAGTTGCAACCACACTCTGGCAGTATCTTGCAAATAGATGAGAGTAATATACTGGTTAGTAGATAGTGCCACACTGTCATGGAGAAAAAATTTCCCAAAGCAACTTCATTATTAATATGAAAAAGCTGACTATATTACTATATTGTGTAATTGTTTCTTATCACCCAAATTTAGATAAATTTTAACAAGGTTGCTTACGGGTTGACACTAAGGGTTGGCAACTGGATAAAAAGTTAGAATGTTGGAATTTGTTGTTTTGAATAATCAAAACAATTGCAGCTACATTGATAAAATTGATAAAATGTTTTACACACACAAATAGTTAGAAGCTACTTTGCATTGCATATCACTTTATCCATTGTTGATGTAGATGTTCATGTGTCAGATACACAAATATATTGTCATGTGAATAGTCTTAATGAGCATTTAGTCACACATTTCTTTTCATTCTACGATATTAATAAAATGAATTTGCTTGCAGGTAATGTTGACACAGTTGGTTAATTCTGAGGAAACACAGGGCTAGTGAAAACCTCTCCCAATAAACAATAAAACGTTTGGAAGACATCTTAAAATGGGTTAGAAGACGTTTAGAAATTGTTTAGAAGACCATGTTTATAGAAACATTAAGAATTCATAACTACATATTACTGCTAAACTATTGTGAAGCATTAGTACTTCGCTTAAAATATCCAAGTTTATATTCTTCAACAATGTGCGAATAATTTTGCGTGTAATAAATTTAAATTGAATATTTTTATTCTAAATAAATTTAAAAACAATTAGAAGAATCGTTAAAAAATATACTGTCAATTAATTTCTTACCTGTTTTCAAGTAATATTTATATAGTACTAAAGCTTTGCATAAATTATACTTATAATAACGTGAACATTCAAAAATTAAATATCTAATGCCCCGATTACACTATATCAAATTGGGGAATTCGTCAAGCGAATCTAGTTTAGATTGTTGATATCATTTGATAAATACAAAATGGAAAGCTCCTGCTTACATGATTGCTTTTTGCGGATATTCATCAAATGATGTAAAACTTAACATACAAATGGCCTTTTACAAAGTGACACATCAATGATGTATTTCTGCAGCCTTGGTGGTGTGGCTACATTTTCTAAGGCAATATGATAATGCCTAAGCACATTAATTAAGCATAAGCCACCACTTTCAACATTGATGAGGCTGACATTGTATAACGCAAATTTCAAGCTATGTATATATAAATTTCTAGGAAAATACAATTTTGATATTTTTTATGTATCAATTGTTTGCATAAATTTAATCAGTATTTAATTTCTCAGGGAATTTAACTTGTCAATGTTTCACTTGGTTTAGTTAGTATTTGAGAGTGGCATCGGGTATCTGATAAAACCCACCCGATTTCTGGTAGGTGCGAGTTCGGGTATCAAATTGTCGGGTTGGGTACAAAGATTAGATTGATTACTAAAAAATACTGATGTAAATCACCGTCTGATTTGTTTGGATAGTAACTATTCCAATCGAGTATATATATGTATATATATATATATAT
>CABFPE010000237.1:1000346-1012293 GCA_900660155.1 Hofstenia miamia
TAAATTCAATTTTTTGCCAAAATAAAATAGTTGGTCTGCCATAGTGTATATAAACATATAAACATGTATACATGTATATATAACCATATATAAACATAAATAAACATTACTTGACATCAATATGCAAAAGTTTCATTATTCTGAGCTATGTGGGTGATCTAGATTTGAAAGGTCCTATCCTAGATCATATTTCTTTTATGACAATCGCCATTTTCTTCACTAATAGCTACCCTATTTCTTAAACTTCTTTTCCACTCACCCTAGTTCTCAATATATGTATTGTCAGCTGCCACTTCAAAGCCTTTAAAACTCCCATTTATCATGTAAATTTAATTTGCTCATTATCTCAGAGGGCCAAGAAGTAGTTCACAAAATCACATAGTACTCAACCGAATACATGTACATTTATCAGACTACTTAATGAAGTTTGATTAGGATTGGGGAAAGAGTAAAACTCCACTTCTTTGGTTAATTATGATAGCTAGTCTTAAAATATGCATTCATTCAAATTTTTAAAAACTAAATTCATCCAATTAGACAACATGATTGCTGGCAAGCAAACGAACGTGTTTATTAATAAATGCATTATAATTATAAAAAAGAAGTATAGATCTTGTTTTTGATTGGATAAAGCTTGACAGCGCCACTATAGGTCATTTGATCGAAACATAATTTTTAATAATATCAAATATATATTCATGGTGAGTGTATTTTTAAAACAGTATATTTTTGTCAATTACTTTAGTATAAATAGGAAAGCCAATATCACAACAATAAGGAATTTTAGCTTTAAATATATCATTTTCGAATACTTTTCTTACCAAATTCAAACATTGTCGATCATTCATGGACTATAAAATATATATTGTCCTCCAAAATTCGATTTATCATATAGCAAAACCAGTTTCGAAGGAATTTAGCATATTTGGAGTTTCATTCGTTATCTCTTTTCTTAGTGATTGTACATACAATAATATGCATAAAACACTCTTCTAAAGTTGATGAATATCTACGTATCTAATATATGTTAAATACACTACAAGATATTTTGTCAAAAAGTATTTTTATTTGGGTAGAATGGTTTATGTAGCACCTGCTTCTTGAATTATAACTTGTCTAGGACTACATAAAAAGTATTTTAATAAAGGGTTTTAAACTTTGTATGAGCTAATTGATTAAACTAGCTTATCCAGAACTAATTACAAATATTTTCCCATTGTACAAATATGTTGAAATTGAGAGCGCAAATTGTTATGTTTTATGGAGAAAAAGTTCAGTTAATTTATAAAAAGTACATAAAATGAATGTTGTGCAAAAATTTTATAAACTTGAGACTATGAAGATTGCTTAATGTAAAACATCATGCTATTAAATTTACTTTCGCCTCAAATAAACTAGTTTTTCATTGTTAAATTATATTTCAACAAATGTGAAATGACCATTATCAAATTTTAGATGTTAATCTGAAATTATGCCATTGTAACTGTATTTCCTCAGGGATGGAATTGCAAAGATAGTGTTCCATCAAACAACAAAAGTAAAGCGACTTTAATCCTTAAGGAAGTCAACATCGAATTCCAGACTGGTAATTATAATGACTAAGTGACCTAAAATTTCTAGGTGTAATCCGTAAAACAGACCTACTATTAACCGTTAGGAAAGTATTAACCGGTTATCCGATGTTTCATCCTCATAGACCAGTATGATACTTCGATTTCTATAACTTCCTAGACTTTTGGGAATGTTGTTAACTATTGCTATGTACATTAACCTTGGTTGTTTTCAAGGGCGAATAAAGCTTTGAAGATTTTGAAGGCCTAATTTAAATTTGCATTCTCAATTTAATGAGGTTGTGTATTTCCTTGAGGAGACTTTATTAAATACTTGCTTTGAATGGAGGTGCCTCCAAGCCCATCAATGTACTCACTCATGCCTGTTTTGTCTAAACATTGCATGAAATTGATTTTTAGAATAACTTATCACACCAACCTATTTAATTTGAATATATTTAGATTTCCCGTATTATGAATTTGCAATATTGTATATATTTTTTGCGTTAAATTTGCTACTATTTCCCTAACTGTCTTGAATAAGCGGTTAATAACCCTCTTCAGTCACTTCATAACTTAATTCAGTAGCTCAGCTTCCAAATACATGCAAAATCTTTAAATTATTATTTGAGATCGACTGTACTACAACAACTAACTGTTTCTTGTTACATGCATACTACTAGATAGTACAGTATTACTACAATTTAACAAAACGTGTATTTTATGTAGGCGATTAATAATTCCTGTTAATCTTTGAAATTTAAATGAAGTTGTTTAACATTAGTCTAAATAATGAAATTTTTAGATTTACATCGATTACAGAATATCAATGATGCATGTTTAGCAAATAGAAAGTTCATACAATATCATATGCGTGTCTGGGGTAATTACAAAATTGGTTAAAAATGATAATGAAAATAAAACTAATGTTTTCAAAATTGGAGAAAAGTTGAAAAGCCGAGTATTGGCAAGCTTGTATTCCCTAGCCGTGAGCACAAGAATCTTAAAAACTCTTACTTAAATTTATTCTTCAATTTATAGCAATATTTTTCAATTTATTGAACTCATGTTCAGATAATGAAGAGGTCTAATGTCCATGAGAACAACAAATATCCTCAAATATTTTGCTATTCTTTGACTAACCTAGTTTTCTTTCCATCTTCTATTCTGCATAATCATATGGGCCATAGGAATTCTTCAAAATCTGTGATGACTTCAATAAAATTATTTAAACGCTTATAACTCACGAACTAATTAAACGATTTAAAATCTGTCCCGCCCATGCACGACAACCTCTGACTTTGCGTACTGCGCGTCTGGATGGGACTCACACAGATTATCTTGAAAAAAAACAAAGTATTGCAACCTTAATTCACTGGTGCTGACAAAGAATTATATCAAAATAATTTTAAGTAAATGGCATAAAA
Source organism: Hofstenia miamia (assembly GCA_900660155.1). Taxonomy (NCBI): domain Eukaryota; kingdom Metazoa; phylum Xenacoelomorpha; order Acoela; family Hofsteniidae; genus Hofstenia; species Hofstenia miamia. Next base: position 1,003,324 of record CABFPE010000237.1, read on the forward strand.
GGTAGAACATAACAAACAATAGAAACGCCTCCTTTTTTATTAACTCTAATTCCACTAGGGATTTTTCAAAATCTGTGATGACTTCCATACAAAATCTAAACGCTTATAAATCAAGAACTAATACAGGTATTTAAAATCTAAAAACACCAAAAGATAGAGAATTGTCTACTTTGTTTTTCATCTGAAATTTGCGAATTAGATCTGTATCGTCTAGATGCGCAGATTGTCTTCAAAAACCAAAATATTTTAGGGTAGCTGTTGTTCCCATTGTAAGATTAAACAGCCTCATTATCTGAACACTAGGTATGGAATAAATTTGAATAGTTTTACAAAAAATGGATTTCTCATTAAAAAAAAGTCTTAGTGAATGTAATTCAGGTACAAGCACATGTTTTAGCACATATCCATGTACAAACCATTCAATATTTCTTTACAAGTTTGCATAAAATTAAAACTAACACTAGTAGAAATAAGGTTAATAATCGATAAAACTAAAGGTGCATAGCGTCCTTCAAAGAAGGATACTGTTAATTAAAGAATGACACAAAATGCTATATTTGGTCGTTGATAATGTTACTAAGTATTCCTTCGTTTAATTAGTTTTCTTTCTATTTTTTTAATGTTAAATAGACCTAAGTTTTTGCTTGTAGTCGAAAACTAAAATGTGAATAAATTCGTATTTTAATTTATTTTTGAAACAGTTTACTTAATAAAATTCCACAGTGACGTTAATTATTTTACAAATTAGTATAAAATGGTTATGAAATACTAAAGTGTTTTTACTATTTATAGCCTACACAAGTGGTCATCGTTAAAGAAAATTTCAAATTTAAGTGAAAATCGCACTTTATATCAATTAGTAAAACAATTAAAATTTTTGAATAAAATGTAAATCAAAGCCTACAGCATAAAATATAGCATTTAGAGATGCACCATACATGACCTGATATCAAAATGTGTCACATTTCAACATTTTTTCACAATTTACATGAAAAATGAAGCTTGACTTTCTTCTAATATAATCGCCATTTATTGTTTAGATTGACTACTCTGTAAAGCTAAAATTGAGGAGTTGACAGCAAGAAAGGCCAAATATTTTGAATGTCATTCTTTAGAGCTGTCTTATGCCTGTATTCTGTGAAATTTTCATTGCAAAATTTGAACATAATTGCACACTAAAATAAAGGTCAAATTGATTTGCACATCCCAAAAGAAAGGTCATACTAACTTTAAACTCGATTTTCCCGAAACTGATTTTATGCATGTACGCCCCTAGAGTGTCAACTCCTAAATCTTTGGTAATTTGATAAAAATTCTTAAACTTAAATGATTTTTTACGTTTACCCTGAAAAATACAGCACTGTTATGGAAATATTTTTAGTCTATAGTTATATGCTGCGTGCAATGTTGAGTTATATGCAAGTATCTTCTTGCATATGAGCGACTTTGCTTTTTCATTAACACTTAGTGCTTTTGATAGAATCAAATACAGTGTGAATATTACTGTGCATTAATTTTATAGGGATATCTCTGTGTATATTGATCAAAATTCAATGGTCATCTTAAGAATGCTCGTGTTAAATCTAAGGATGTTTGTGTTAAAAAAATACCATACTAAAATAGCTCGTTGTCTATTATGAATGAAATTAAGAAATATATTAGGATACAATTTTGAATTTAAGCAATGACCACTAGCCACTACTGACTAAGAGCAGATTTTATAAGTGCGATGCATACGCAACTCATCCAGTCTCAGCCCAGCAATCTAGAATGAAGAGCATTCAAAATTACATTTATGCAGATTTCTTATGAAGATGCTTTTACCGAAGATTTTAAGTTGCTATGAGATAAACTTTGGTTACAGATGATACGAGTCTGTCTAGCATCCTCTCCATCACCTCATCCCCCAGCAACTGACATGCCACTGCTCATTAAACACTCAAGATTGTTTCACCTTTTGCATTAATGTTCTTTCGTTTAAACTTTGCCATTTTTTTTACATTGTAATAGATAGTGCAGCCACTTTCTAGACCTAAAAAATTCGTTAATAGGCCTAACGATATAACCTAATATTTTAAGTTCTAGCAGCTAAATCTTCACCTAAAAAACATGAACCAATTGAAAATTATCAATTCAATTTGTTATTTACTGAAAAAATTCAATAGCTTTCAACCTTTTTTCGAAAAAATTTCTGTCGTCTGAAAACAATTTTTTAAGTTTGAGGAATGACCGATCGACATCTCCACTAGATAGCTGGTATCTTCTCAACAATTGATAAATTGATATGAAAAACTCACCACTTCCGTTGACTTTTTAATATAATCCTGATTTGTATCCCTTTTTCCCATTGGCTTATTTGTAGGTGCCAACTTTGCCAAAATAAGACCTGACAAACTTTATAGACCTTATAGATTTTATGTTTGCTCTAGTAATAGACAATTTCAAATACATTACATACTGACTTTCTAAATTACACCCAAAGTTGAACATTTTTATAGATTTGCTTTCAAAGTTAATATGATCAGAATCAATTGTTTCTAATAATTTCAACCAGAGAAATAGTTGAAAACGCATCTAATAAATTGCAACCTTCTTTCACAGCGGTAATAACTTCTTGAAAATCAATTATACTAGTCCCGAAAGCAAATTAAATTTTAATCATCACGAAAAAAGTTACTGTTTAGAAAAAATCAAATTTTGACATTATTATGTTTAAATTCCAAAACATATTCATTTTGCTAAAGAATTTACTCAATGCATATAAACTTTTGATTAGTATGCTTTTGCATTATATATGTTACATATACATTTTATCAAGCAAAACTCATTCCAAAATTTTTATCTATATTCTTTCCAATAATTTATTTAGTTTTAGTCTTAATTAAATATATTGCTCTGAATAACACTTTGGTTGTCCTTTAATATATCTATGGTAAGAAATGTGAAACAATATAACACTTGCCCTCTGAAAACCTATGACATTAATGTAAATTGATAGCGGAAAGGTCTCTTAAAAAATTTGTATCTTATCATATTTGACAACTAGTANTATATAAATATATACATGTGTTTTCTAAATATATATCTCCTTGCAAAATAGCAAATACTTGGCAAACATGAGAATTTAATTAGAAGTGGTCCAAAAATTAAAATTCTAAAATAGGATTAACAACTGAGGGAATTAAGAGGGAAATTAGGCAACAAAGTTGCAATCCGATTACTCATCCAAATCGGATAAATTTGACCCGATAAAACTGGAAACGAACTATCATGGTGACCCGAATTGATCCGATGTTATTGAAACAAAAATAGGAATAAACTGAACAATTATAGACAAAATATATATCAAAGGGGTAGCACAAGTATCATGGTTTACTAAGGACTTCAGCAGTGCAAACAACCTTATTTCTTCAACATTATTTAAATTTTCTAGAACTTTTCAAGCAGCTGATATATTTAGTATTGACAGAGGAGTAGTGATTTGGACAAAAATACACGTCCAAGTTTGTAAATCCCTTTTTTGAGTTTCCAAAATAGCAAGCAGGTAAAAAATCTCAAATTTCAAGTTTGTGTAATAAACTACAATGTTGGAATCGTGTCGTTCTTTATTTCGTGCCGTGCCGTGAATTGCAGTGACGTGCTCGTACCCATTTTTGCAGAAAATTTCGTGCCCTTGGCGTGCTCGTATAAAATATGTGTTATTTTGATTTTCTAAATCTATAATTTGCATATTATAATAATCGTAAGTTTTGTTTCTTGAACTATTTGTTAAGCTATTGAAACATTTGGCTACCAAAAATATTTCATTCATAGAGGCTTAATCTAAGATGCCCTTGTATATTCTCGAAGTAAAAAATTGCTGAAAAATAATTCAGATCGCGTTTGACTGATGCTTAAAAATTTATAGATGTTTGCGCCGTGCCTGGCTCATGCATGACATTTTTTTCACATCAGAGGGAAAAACCTCCGGCTTCATTACACCTGACATAGCATTTTATTTAAATGTGATGCTGTTTGAAAAAAGGTCTCTCACTCTAAAAATAAAATTACTGTTAGATCTTTTTTCAAATTTTCGATACTTAACTTTTTAGAAAAATATAACTTTATTGGGAGCTTTACTAACTTTTTTTTCAAGACGCAGGTTTTTTTTCCCAAAATAAAATGATTTTTTGTCATACGGAAATTCGCTTTTCAAAGAATTGCCTAATAATGCAACCCTACATAAAGTAATATAATGAACATTGTGATAATTTAAAATATCTACACATAACAACAATACAACAATCCAAAACTCACCAAAACAGAGGGTGATTGAAATGAAAATATGATATTTTCATTGATTGATAATTTTTTCCGTCTGAAAACAAAGTTGAGGCAACAAATTATCTATAAGGCCGCGTTTATCAATTGGATGTGTTGGGTATTTTCAAAGTATTCAAGAATTGAATAAATATTAAGGATTTAACACAAGATTCCCAAAACCTGGCCGCAGAGTTCCAGTAAAACAATTTTGTTTTGATTCCGCACAACAGGAGGAAACGGGTAATTTGATTGCTATAAGAACTAAAATCTTCTAATTAAACTTGCTTCAAATTAACACATTAATTTTCTTAAGAAAAATATTAATTTCATTCGAAATTAGTCCTGTTTTTTAAGTAATTCTCCTAATTGAAAATATTTCATGCGGAATGTTTTCATTTCAAAGATCTACAGCACACGTTTCTTTGTATGATTTTGTGAATTGCTAACCAATGTCTTCAAAATTTCAATAATGGAACATGTAGTTTTGAACGTTATAATATGAATTTTTTTATCTAAAAATATAAATGAATAAGTATTTCTGAATATTCATCACGACCTAGCGAGTAAACATAACTGTCCGATAAAGTTTAATGGAAGAGTAGATTTTTACTTGTGAGTTATACACCTTTTTCATTTTCAATAATTATTAAATAGTCTGCTCCTATAGTTTATTATGTGTTCCGTTAATCCTAAAGCTACGTTTTTGAAAATTGTATTTTTTTTTCAATAAAAAATGATAAACCTAAAAATTATATGAAAGATGCGCTTCGATTGGTTCCGTTTGAAAATTAAAAATATTTTGCAATCTCTTTTTAAAAACTTGTTATTATGTTGTTTTTGGCTCAACAGAAGTCCACATTAATTTGACTTCACTTGCCCTAAAATGCTTTCTAATGACATAGAAAGTATGGATTTTCCGTCCAAAAATTAAGTGAATAAAAAATCTGTGTTATGTGTGTTAATAAAAAACGTTTTTTTCCGAAGTTGAATGATGCTAAGGTTATTTGCTTCTTGTATATCTATATAATTATTTACTATATCATTGTAATTTGATTATAAATGCAATATTTAGAAATTTTGTTAAAATCGTTAAATTTGTTTGGAATTAAAGCAATGAATTTAATGAATATTGTGTGCAGTATTTCTGTCAATCAAATCATGCGAAATAAAAAAAAAGTAAATTATATCATAATATAAACTGATGTTGTAAATTAAACTAGATTTAAGAGCTTACGATAACGTTTTGTTCTGGAAATCCTAAGATTTCGGACTTTTTGTAATTCTAATTGTTTATATAGGTATAATCAATTTAGGTTAATCAATCGCACTTGGTTCCAACGTCATATATAAAAAATTTTCTGTGTAGAAAAACTTTTAGTTCTCGCAAAGGTTTAGGGTTTTGCCTGAAAAGCCTACAAAACGTAGTAACACTTTATTTTATAGTTCAACAAACTTGTCAACATAAATGAATTTAATAACAAATTTCCTAAAATTACAAATTGTTTATTCTATTCTGAGATTGTTACTGGGTCCTTCACACAACGTTGCATTCGGAAGGCAACAAGTGTCTAACTCCCATCTATTTACGGCGTTAATTTATTCGAAAATTCACAGAAATCCTAACGCTATTTGTGGAAGGCTTTCCTAGCAGTTGGAAAATAATGCGAGTGCTCAAATTTTCTATCGACGTAGAAATTGGAAACCTCAGCATAATAAAATGGAACATTATAAATGTAGACTAAAGCACGATCTTTACCTTTAAGTTTCAAATTTGGTAGCGGGGTTTGACAATGAGAATTAAATATTTGTGGCGTTGGCTAATTTTTCATCACGGAACAAACCTCAAAATGCCATATGCACGAGACTTGTCTACGAGCTAAAATTTCTAAGCTAGGCTCGGCTCGTTTGAAATTTGAGTAAGTTCGGCTCGTCTCAGCTCGCATTATAAAATCTCTCAATTAGGCTCGTTTCAGTGCGATATTTTTTTAAAAACATTGTGCTCTCAGAATACTTTACATAGCTCTTCCCATTACATAAAATACATTTCTAAAATAAAATTATAAGAAAGGCTTATTGAATGAAAAATAAGAAAAATATGCAAAATCAAGTTAAACAGGCAGTAGTGAAAAATTTTTTGCTCTAAAAAGGCTCGTTTTGGGTTCGTTTTATGTCTAATACTCTGTTCAAGCTCGGCTCTGCTCGTTAGAAACTCGGCTCGTTGACAAGTCTGATTTTCACAAATTATAATACCAGGATCAATCAACTAATATGAAGCTAGTCGATTAAATTCTTGTGGAATTTGTCAACCTAAAACATTGAAATGTTTTGATTGCTACTTTGTTGATTTCTAAGACATTTTATAAATGGTTGATCATGTTCGAAGGAGCAGGCGGTATTCCTGCAACTTGAAAAGATAAAGGTAGTCATTATAGAAAACGAATTTATTTTTTGGAGCATTGAATTTTTGCATTTTCCCATTGCATAGAGGTAATATCCTTTGCTGGATAGTGTTGTTCAACCATAATCTTAAAAAGATATTTACTGAATGGTGTGAACTTTGTGGATCATGGTTTTTGAACAGATCTGAATAAACCCAGACTTTATCGAAGCATTGAGGATTAATCTTTTCCAACTTATTAATTTTATGACAGACTTGGATTTTTCTGAAATGCATTTTCCATGACATTCCATAAAGCAAATGTTAAATATATTTGGAAACAAAAACAATCCTGCGGCAAAGTACTAATGTTTAAACCGTTCTCTATAATCCTTATAAAAATTATATTGTTTGCATGTTTGTTAATTGGAGAAGCTTTTCATACATGTAAGCGTTTGATATAAGATTTACGAGCAGATAGTTCATTCACGAAGGTGTTAATCAAGTTCATGTCATGAAATTTTCAACGATTAGGCAGAAAAGTCCTCATTATTAGCTAACAGCCATTAATGTTTACTTTTTATATCATCAATATATTTTAAATGTAAAAATATCGCTCATAATTTTTATGGTGCTAATTTAAAATTTCATTTCAATCCCTGTAAAGAATTTAGTTTGATAAGCATTAAGGGGGTGCCACACGGTTAGTCTTTTGACTATAGTCAAAATTGCGGTTTTGCATTCTTTTGTCTATTACTCAAAAAATTTGACTAATACTCAAATATTTTGACTAATAGTCAAAAGCGGTTTCTGTGTAAATTGCATTGCATATACATGTACAAAATTACATTTCAAAGGTAGGTGGCGGGAAAAATTGTGGATGATGTAATTAATAGGTCTCATACTCTATGCTCACTAAAGTGTATTGAATAGTTAATTGATAACTCAGAAACAAGCGCATATGAAAAGAATCATGAAACATTTAACCCAATTAGCATGTTGCAATCTTTATAGAAAATTCAAAATATCTACGCAATCAACAAGCCTTTGAAACAGCTCTCTCTTCAATGGAATTGGGTTGAAAAACGCGCTAAAGCAATTTCTACAAGTTTGTTTCTTTGCGCCTATCTTAAGTAGCGTTCAGACATACAACTTTGTTCACAACTTTTTCGAATTTAATGAGGTTGTCAGCAAAAGTCGTATGTGTGAACGCAAAAAAACTTTGTTTTCAACAAAATTTTCAGAGTTAAATCGATTCTACTTTGGCTGACAACTTTTGGCGACATTGAGATAATGAGGTTGACAACAAAGTTTCAGTTGTGAACGCGAAAAAACTTTGTTGTGAACTTTTTAAAACAAATTCTGAGTGCTAGCATAAACGACGGTATAATTAAATAAGCAGCTTATTCTGTATTTATTACTTCCGGGGGAATGCATGAATTCCTTTATTTAACGCTAGAGTGCACGATCATTTTGCGCATTATTCCGTTTTGGATGATCTATTTATTCACTCATTAATAAAAGCATGTGGTCGCTTGATAGCGAAACACAATAAAAAATAAAAAAATAAAGCTTGTGGAAGAATGACCCTGTTTGTGGAATTCGAGCATCGAAAGTTATAAAAATACGCATTTAAGAAGTCTAGCAAAAAAGGAAATTTCCATATTTTAATGTAATCCCTAGTAAATGTGAAGAAATTATTAACTAAGAATACTATAATTTTTTTTGCATTTGGCACCGCTTATTTAAACCTAAAACATCTTTAAGTGTATTATTTTGCTTTAAAATGATATATTCTGTATATTTACATTGATAATGTTTATATCAATTTATTCTAGTTGCAGAGATCAATGCAAAATTTAATCGGCTAAGAACACAATTTTTCCGGCAAAGAATTATGAAAGACACAAGATCATAGGAGTGGGGATGAGGTATAAAGTATCTACTAAAGTCAATTATTATTTTTATAATCTTTCAGTAAACAGGGGGTTACTATTCAACATTGTTTTTATATCATTTGGGTTACGCTCCAATACCAAATTTTAATAATTTCAAAAAACGTTGCATTCTATATCAATTAAATTTCAGAATTTCCACCTTAGGTAGCGTGTAAACGATACAACTTTTGTTGCTAAAGTAATTATAGCGCGCATTGTGATAAGATAATTTTGAAATAATTCAAAATTCCTCCAAAAATGACTTTTGACTATATCGAAGATAAACTAAATCCTGAAATTAAACACTATCAACCATTAGAGGTGCATATATATACATATATATAATATATATAT
>CABFPE010000237.1:1012357-1023708 GCA_900660155.1 Hofstenia miamia
TATATATATATAATATATATATATATATATATATATATATATACAGTTTCTGTCGTTTTCGTAAATACCCAAATCTCCTTAACCTGCCTTAATTTAAACTTTGAATATATTGGTTTTGTAAATTATAATTAAAAAGTTGTACGTCTGAATTCGATAGAACTTTGTTGTGAATATTTTAATTTCCGAAAAGTTGTGAACAAAGTTGTATGTCTGAACGCGATAAAACTATATTGCAAATATTTTAATTTCCGAAAAATTGTGAACAAAGTTGTATGTCTGAACGCTACTTTAATATCCACGATCTTAATTATATTGTTTATTTATTAGTGACATTTAAGATGAAAGTGCAAAGTTATTGAAAATCAAAATTCGCATTTTGTTTCAAAATTACAATAAGTTGACTATTCGGGGGTGCCACACGGTTAGTCTCTTGACTAATAGTCATTTTCAAATAGAACAATTTCTATTTCAAAATTTGACTAATCGTAAACAGCAAAAGTAACTTTTTGGGGGGTGCCACACGGTTAGTCTTTTGACTATAGTCAAAAAAGTTTTTTGACTATAGTCAAGAGACTAATCTTGTGGCACCCCCTTAATAACTGAACCTCCAATATGAAAATTATTACAAAATGTGAATTTACAGTAAAAAATGCATGTAATAACTTTAATTCTTTAAAAAAATGTGTGGAAACTTGAGCTTGAAAATATTTATTAATATGAATGGTTAAACTGTTTCGTAATATAATCTTCTTTTGCCATAAAGACAATTGTTTTGGTGTGACTATATAGGACGTTTCTAGACTTTCATTTAGGTTTGGATTGTGCTGTTAAACCTAGGCTTGTATTCACACTGAAGTACATGTATAATCCTTTAAGAACTAAAAATCGGCACCACTATTTTTGAAAATACATTTGCACAGGGTTTAGTGAAATGGCCAATGGATTACCTCCCATGTTGATCAAAAATGGAAATTGTATTAAAAAATTAATTTTTTATACAAGTTTTTGCAAAGTAATTTAATAGATTTTCTATAAAACTTTGGTAAAATATCAATAAAAATTAGTAAAAACTTGGAAAAATTTTAGTAAAACTTTGATACATTTTAACAGTATCAAATATAATAAATATATAGAGAATTTAAATTTACTAATATAATTTCAAATGTCTAACATGTGTCACAGCACAAATCCAATGGTGCAATTACACAATAAATAATATTACACAAACGTGGTATTCTCTGAGTATATATACATTAGCAACAAAGTGAGATTTCTGCCAAAATAAAGTTTTCTTCAATATTTTGCACATATTGAAGGCATTTTCATCGTTATTATCATTTAACCATTAAATAACATTGTGTTACAAATTTACAATACTGAGTAAATAAAATTTATTTCACCCAAGCAATCTTACAGTATAGTGAGTGATATATATTATTGTGAGGAAAGTGCTCTTAAACGACCTTATTGGCGCTGAATTGTTATGAAAACTTGATTTTAACTTTTGTGTGCAAAAATATTTTATTTTTGTATAATTTGCCACCTTCAAAATGAATATAATAGACTGATAAAAAATTAATTTTTTTTCAATTTTCTTTGGTAAATTGTCAATAAAACAGTTGATGAATTTAAAATAGAAATATTATTAATTTTCTTTAATTGAAAATCAATTTTTATCAATAAAATTTGGCAATCTATAAAAATTCACTAAATAATTAATAAAAAATTAATTTTCTTTAATTTTTTTCAATAAATTTTCTATTTTGAATGACATGGGCTAAAATAGATTTAACTATTCACAAAAGGTTAGTATTTCATTTTGATAACATAAGCAAGACCTGAGTGGACAATAATTTGCGGTAAAAAAACTTCGATCTCGAAGCATGTCCGAAAATTATTATTCAATATGTTTATTAAAGAATGAGATGTTATTTAGTTTTTCGTGTCTAAGCATATCGTGTTATTTAGAGTAGAATTTTGCACTAAGTTAACTCAATAAACATAAATACAGAAAATATTCATCACATGGTACATTCTCAACTCAGATTATATATATATATATATATATATATATATCGGATAAAAAAATTAGAAACAGAATTTTTTCAATCTCTTAGCAACAAAAACATGCCCAGTAACAGAGTTTATATAAATCGATGGCAAATTAAGTTTTCTATAACTTTGTGAAAAAAATGATACAACATCCCCCGGAGCATATTTTTTGGATTTTTCTAGGTGACGTCGCTCATCATGATCCCTCAAACATTTTCTATGCGAGAAAAGTCCGGTGAGTTGGCAGATTTTTTTGTCGGAAGAAAATTTTGGTATGTCTTGAAGTATAGGGGGTCACCACATCTTGCAGAAAAACCATTTAGTCCGATAACACCGATCAGCAAATGGGATAAATTCTGCTAAAATATCAGTACATTTTAAACTGTTTGCAATACCATGACTTTTTTTCAAAAATTAAAGTGAAGGCTTGAGAAACTGTCATAGGCCAATGAGAAATGTTGTTTCCATCCAACTGTAACATGAACTCATCGGTTAAGAAAAGATTTCTGAAAAATCCATCCAATGACTACGTTTCATAAAAGCTAACTCGGTCTTCTTTTTATTTTTATGACAACAGTGGCACTTTTTTCGCACGTTTTTATATATATATATATATATATAATAAATATACATATATATATATATATATATATATATATATATATAAATATATACACATATATGTATATGCACAAATATATATATATATATATATATAAGTACAAATATATATATATATTTTTTTTCAATATTAGTGTTATCTTTCAATTCCATCAGGGGAATTTTTCAGTTTAAATCGCAGATTATTTATATAACATGTAAGGTAAACAAAACTAAAAGCTCAAAAAAAAACTTTTACAGCATTTTCTAGGTAGCAATCTAATGAATAAAAACTTTTGTGAACTCTGTTAGTTACAAAAATATTGTCCTTACCCTTTATAATATTAATGCGTTTCGGTAGTGTATGTGTATGTTTAAAAACATAATGTACTGTACTGCATAATTGGGTTAGATTGGAACAGATTTTAAAAAGACTTTTATTTTTGAAGGGTTATGTTGGATCTGGTTTCTTTGAAACATTTTTGGGTTGGGTCAAAAGAATATGAACCAGTAACAGCATTGCCTTATGCTGATCTATAGCTCAATTTTGTGAGCCCAGTATACATCATATTGAAGTACCGAGTGTATGGAAACTAAAATATGTACATGTGAAGGAGAAGAAGAATGCCGAAAATTCGTCTGGAAGTTATGGTTTATTAATAATTTTATTTAAACCAAACCCATTAGTGATGTTGATAAAAATTCTTCTTATAATCTAATATCTAATTTTAGAATTAATTAAAGAATTAACATTTTAATATTTCCAGCTCTTCATTCACTCAATAGGAATAAATTGAGAAACCATTTTAGTGCGCACTTGACACAAATGAGTATTTAATTATATTTTGAGTCGCTTGATACAATTTCCTGCCGGTTAATTTTAAATTAAATTAGAATGCAAATTTATCGACTTGTTCACATTAAAACTTAATAGGTGAACAATTCAATTTTAATTTTCGAATTCGACAAATGTTTTGAATTTCACCTTTTAGGGGTGACTGATAATTCTAACTCACTATCACTATCATTGTTTTGAAATCAAAGATCGTTCCCACTTCTGGGTATAAGCTGCACCATCAGAGATTTCATAATTAAATACTTCGGGAACCATTAGGTACAATAGTTGTGACCAGGTCGGTTATTGACCAAGCTGGTCCGGGCCGGAAAAATAAGATTGAAACAGGCATTGACCCGGGCTGAAATTTCTGTAAAATTTTTCAAAATTGCATACCTATACCATGTATCTATTACTTTGCTATTTAACAACATTATATTAACTATTTTATTGAAATGATTAGTGAACACATCAAACTGTAAATCCCATTGAGTTCTTAATAATTGTAGTTGACACCAAATTATTTGAAAATAACTGGGTCAGATTTTACTGATTACAATGGCTATAACTCTGCTAGGCACCCTTCTAAATTACAATGTCTTCATTCATAGGGATCGGATACGTAGAATCCTAAAAAATTACTCTAAGTGAGTTGCGGTTTCTTCGAAATTCTGGTTCAAATCGAACTATTTCCTAGGGACGTGTAAGCACGAATTTAAAAAACAAACAAATTTTGTGATAAATAATGTTTAAAACAATAAATCTGTTAATGAATTTGCGGAACTGGCATAGTTCGAAATTATGTATGCATGGACTACTATTTAAGCATTGAACTAAACAATCCTATCAAATTACTTTGCAATTTTGTCCCATTTGTGCTTTGACAATTACTTAACAACTCAACAGTGATTGGCGTGAAGGAAACAGCAATCTGCTGATTAGTAGCAAATGATTAAAATTTTATTACTATAATAACAATTCCCACGAGTCTGTCAAAGTGTCAACTAAGACAACCAACTCAACAGGCAAGCCCTCTACTCAACATTATTGTGATTGAGGATTTTATTGCAATTATTTTTTGATAGAATGCAATAAGGATCCTAAATGGCAGTAAGACAATCACAAAGTCAAGCTCATATTTTTTAATAGTTCAGTTTTCATAATCTAGTTGTCCCTGACCAATGCCAACATTTTTCCAATGATTCAAAACTATCCCTACTATTAACAAACATTTACAGAAATATACATTTTTCAATTTATTTGAAAGTTTCAAAAGTTATTGTATATCTAAAGTTGTATATAGTTTTTTCCATGCTTATGTCGACTGCTAAGCAAACCAGTACCTATTTTCACATTATGGGAAGCACTACAAATTTAATCACTCTTTCTCACGACAATGTAAAAAGGAAGACAGCTCCGGACTAACCAAGTCCCGGTTTGATCTTCGAATCCTCTTGCGACCCCTGGCACACAGAGTGCTGATCTCTGTTGAGTCTGATCAGCAGAGTGAAGTCAAAGGTCGAACTTCATTTAAGAGGGTTGCGCCTCTCCCGCTTTGGTCAACCAAGGCTACTAACGGTGGTAAGTTTAGAGAGCGCTTGCTGGCTACTATGTAGACAAAGCATAGCTGCCTCTACAGGAAGGCAAAGTAAACACTGGCCTAAGATCTATCTCATAGGCCAGAGACAGAGAATCATCCCTCTGTTTGACTGACCCATGAGGCGCACCCAAAACTGGTGCCAGTAGCAGTTTTGTCGACAGTGTCTCCACTGCGCCGCCGTCTGTCTACCCGAAAAAAATGACAGACAAGCTTCTCGACCGTCACCGCCGCACATACACAAAGTACACATGGTCGTACCTTCTGTACACTGGGTTTAACGTCTAATGTGGGTTTGAGACTCCGCACATTAACGCGCCCACTGAGTGTTAGACCTACCCAGGAACCACCGCGAGGAGGTAGTCTTTGGGAAGCTTTAGGCAAAGCCCTTATGGTTTCCAAGGTAAACATTCGGCCATCCGTAGTTAATTAACCGTGACGTTTACTCTGAAATAATAATCAAATAATGAAACATGAGATCTTATTGTTTGTACCTTTAAAGGCACGGTGAGCAATGGGCATGTTTGTAGAATCATCACCCAGGCTGAGATGTGCATTAAGCCGCGTGTATTTAGGAACACTAACAAGCAGATTCTCCAGCGGGGTAATGGCTATCTTGTTGAACCGTTGTTATCTCGATTACACTTCGAGTTTAGACTAAACTATATTTAGATTCATTCGAGTATATCAAGTAACCACTGCGTTTTAGGCAGTTAGATGAGAGAGACTCCAGTTCTTTGTGGGCCACTACCCGAAGGGGTATCTGATCACCGAGAAGCCATCCACCATTCCGAGTATTCCAATTTTCGGCAACTCAGCTCATGCTCACAAGGACTAATTTTACTATGAGTACCTTAACTACTTGGTGATAATAAATACCAGTCACAATTCGACTTAATAGCTCACACTCAACAAATAGAAACAATACTTAACAACGAGTGGCACTAGCTGCGACAAGTTAAAAAAATAAAACTATCTACAAACTACAGCAGCTTCCTAACCTTCATATAAAAGATATAAAATCAATAAAGATACAATACTAAACTAAATACGGTCATTATCGGTCTCTTTAAAGGTCTCCTAGTTGTAGCAAATTTAGATCTAAAATAAGATAATATACAAGTAAAATTCCTAGATTTGGCTGACCAACCTTATTGCGAATTTATTACTACATGTAGCAATGCAAGATCGGTAGCCAGCTAAGCATGTTGTAAAAACCCCTCTTCGTATACTTAAATTAAATACATGAGGTGATCAAAGCACTAAATCAATTTCCCCTCGCAACAGCCTATCGATCGCTACATGCATGAAATGCTTAGCTACGCATTATTTACTAATTAATCAAAGCGAATAAATATAAATGAACTTCTAAGGAGTTTATTCTCCATTAACTTAATGTTCACCTTGGTACATATCTATATAAAATTACTGCAAACATATTTGTATCTAAACAAGTACCTGTCGCCGTTTTATTTCTGCAGTCTAGGTAGAATATTTCTGCGCGAAAATGGCTGCTCGCTAAAATCAACGTGGAGCTAATTGTCCACTTGTGATTTGTAAAAACGAGTTAAAGCGGCAAATACTTGCTTTACAATTTTTAAATTTCTTGACGTGATGCTAATCTATTAAAAATACAAAAATAATATAAATGAGTTTTATGTTCAATTGATATACGATCTTAGTTACTTTTCTTCTTTTTGTTCTTTTTCATGGATTATGCTACATGTTTACTAACAGTTTCTATATGTTCTAAATGATTATTATTACTATTCGTTAGCAATATACAGCGGAAAAGTTAAATGAAGAGTTAAAATTAAATATGGTATTACTGTTTAGATACGGAGATAATTAGAGCTCTTATTTACAAAATTAATACAACTGAATCAACATTCAATGTTCAATGCGTTTTTAGTTTATGTACTTGTATTGATTGAAAAATGAAGACTTGACCCACGTTAGTGAATTGCATATGTGATGTACTACTTTTTTTGCACAACTGTGCATTGTACATAAGTGAACATTTTTGTAAATTACAGTGTATTTACAATTATGTTATATTTTAGCAAATATGTATAATTATGGAAATTTTCACGCGCTTTCTCAGCTTGAGATTTGGGAAGATTGACAATATGGAACCTCTGAATATAGAATATAAGAATTGTTCATTACAGACTGTTTTCAGACGACTTAGAATAGTTATTCTCAGAGCATTGTTCTTGCATACATTGTCAACATGGGTGCACCAGCTCAGCTTCCTATCGATAGTAACTCCGAAGATATTACCTGACTTCGTAATATTGATCTTATGAGGTAATACTGGCAAAACGTGCTTGTTTTTAGTGCCGGATACCATCTGCTGATATTTCTTGGTATTGAGACTTAGTTCATTTTCAACATAGATGTCCTGTATGAATTGGTAATCAGTGATAATTTCCGGCAACCTTGCCATTCAAAAACTGGAAATCTAGTCATCAGCAAATTTTTCAGAAAACTGATTTTGCCCTTGAAGTACCCGCAATAGAATGCTTGAAAACATCTATCAGATAAGTAAGTGGCTATACATTTAATGATGCCACAAGTTTCAATTATATGAAGGAGAATATCGTGGGATACAGGGGCAAAGGCTTTGATCAGATCAAGCACTTATAGTTCGTTGCCGTCTTCTAAAATATGGGATGTAATTGTGGATTTCTCTTTTTGATAAGCAAATCGATAGGAATCAATAAGCGGAGAGGTTAAGGGCGAATTGTCTTTAGTCCCACTGCATCCAAGATTTTCGGAGGAATGCAAAGTAAAGAAATTGTACAAAATCATTAATAGTTGGATGTGACACTTTCGTGATCGGGCTAACACGAGGTTTTTGGCTGAAAAGTTGAATTAATAATGTTACACATTAGCTCAGCTAAAAATGCGCAGCTTCTTTATACAATTTAATTGGGACAACGTCAGAACCAATGCCATTTGATTTGATAGAAGATAAACATTTAAGCACGTCTAGAAGTTCAAAAAAGTTGAAACATTTTTAAAACAGGTCATCAAAATCATAGACACCTTTTGGCTTCAGTACTTGTTAGAAGGTGCAACCAAGATCATTTATTCCATATTTAAGGCTGTTGTAATTATTCAAAACATTGAGCATAGGTGAACTTTCACTTGACAGAGCTGTAAAAACTTCACATTTCAGCACAATTTCTATTTCCAGTATTAGCAACAGATGCTTTTTTGGGGTGACAGTAATAGCATTGCTTAGTTTGGAACTGAAATCCGCAAACTTGTTATCAACTCCAAAGACAGAGTCTCTCCTTCCCTAAATATCAGGGACTTTATTGAATAAATTTCAATCTTTCTGAAAGGAATAACAGACATCGCATCTTTGATAATTGTTAATAGATAGGCGACAATACAGTAATGGAAAAAAGAATTCGGCCACCCATGATTTGTCATAGATATTTCTAAGAAATGGACGCCAAGAATGTTATAGGTATTTTTTAATTAATTTTATTATATTTGAGACAATATTGCCACTATTTACTTTAAATCTCAATGAGAAATACTACAATACTTTTAGTTAGCTAATCTTTTCTTGGAAAAATGTATTCGGCCACTTCAGATCAAATCAGAGAATCTGTAAAAAAATTTCATTGGTTGAGCTTTTTTCAGTCTGTTTATTTTGAAAATGTCCAATAGCAGTCTTTCTTCGCCATATATGATGCTTGGTTACGTACCCCTTGTCATCTGAGAGTTGATTATTTCTAAACATGAAGGGATGAGTCAACCTAATATAGCCCGACTTGTAGAACGACCTCGAAGTACTGTCGGGGATATCATCAGACATCTCACTTCTGAAAACATCATTGCCCCCAAGCCAAAATCCGGAAGACCAAAGTAGTCCACCCAAACCTCCCAATCAGCTCTTGTGTGTCATTCAAAGCGAAATCCCAGGAACACTTCAGAGGAACTTTGCAAGGAATGGGCTGATGGTCACCTCGTGACATCAAGAACTGTGTGAAACATCCTGAAGAAGTACTCAATTGGGACTATCGTGGCACCCAGAAAGCAATTCTTAACCTCAAAACAAAGATTACGCTGGCTCAGGTGGGCCAAGCCAATTTAATGCGGGACAATTCATCTGAACATTGGTCTAATGTTGTATTTTCAGATGAGTCAAGATTCGGGCTATACTCATTAAAAAAAATGTTGATAAATAGTCCAACTGGGCAGAAGTTTACTCAGGGGACCATGAAGTATGGTTGGAAGTCTGTAATGACATGGGGTGCAATATCGAAGTGGGGCTTTCGCAAGATTTTTCATATCACTGATACTGTCCGAATCTCTTAATATGCTCGGATTCTAGAAAAGGAACTCTTACCACCCCTTACAAGTGATAAATATATGAGCAGGATGGAGCTCCATGTGATACCTCAAAATAAATTACAAATTTCCTCCACAATAATGGGGATGCTATCATTGCTGACTGGTCTGGCCAATCTCCAGATTTTAACATTTTCGAAAATATGTGAAAGGAGGTCAAATATCGAATTGGACAGCATACTCTTCACACTGAAGACGAGCTGTGGAGCGCAATAAAGAAAAAATTTTATGAATTCCCGAGAGCTTTATTGAAAGACTTTTTGCTTCAATCACTGATCGTCTTGAAGCTGGTATTCGCTCAAAACGACACCTTACAAAATATTAAAAGAGACAATTTTTTTGCTAAGTGCTATTGCATCAGTTATTAATTTATGTATCTTATTTTGAATTAACTTTTTTTCGGATTTGCTCATTTATTTAAATTTTTTAAGGTGGCCGAATACATTTTTCCAATACAAGTTTTCTAATTTTGATTAAAAATTAATATTTTATCGTATTAAACATACAGATTTTCCTTTCTGAATCAAATTAACACTTAGTTATAATCTTAGGCACACTATCCATTTTTTAAAAATAGCAAGGTGGTCGAATACATATTTCTAGTACTGTATTTTCAGAGCAAGCCTCCATATAAATTGGTAGTAAATCATGCTATGCAGTTGATTGACAAAATTAGCAATGTCAGCGCCACAGATTATAGACAACTTTTAATAGGCAACTGGAGCGCAGTGCATTAAATGAAGTTGTACAAAGCAAGAGTAGTGGTCTGATCAGCCAATTGATGGCACAACCACCGATTTATCGTACAAGGATAAAACAGAGTTGGAATACAGTATGCTATTGCATTTTCATGATGTTGGAGATGTCTAGTACAAACCATAAATCTGCAACTTATGTTTGAATAAAGGCTCAGTTAAGATAATAATTTCAGGTTTCTTAGTTAACGCTAGTAAATGAACATAATCAAATTTTCTAAGAAGCGACCAAACGTCCACTAGCTGGTGGACTTGTATGATCACAGTGTTTAGAATCAGATACTAATCAATTGGTCTTTGTTTTCACATCATTCATAAACAGCTCCAAATTTTTTATTTTGATAAGACGTCTTTCAGTCTTCTTTTGGAGTAAATCATATCGCTTTTTAAGTAATATCTTTTCAATTACAACCTCATCTGCTTAAAGATCTGTTCTAGAAAACCCGTCTTTGATAAACTTTCAACTTGTAGGTTGAGACAAAATAGATTTGACAGCCCAGTGACTCTTATCACTACTAATATTGGTCAACATGCTTAACAAAAAAAGCCTAAGTCGTGAAATTTGAACCACATTGCATATCTTAAATGCATTTACGACGCCTCATGAAATGAAATTTAATTAAAAAACAGCATATTTTGTTCTTCTAATACGCTTGTTTTACTTGTTTTTGTTTTAGTTAGTTTTACATGAATGGGTCAATTCTGACAACTGCATGAACTTAAGATATAGGATTGTTAGACTTTCTAGAGTTAAGTTAACATGACAAAGCTAACTACATGATGAAGCCGTATATTTTTTCTAAATTTAATAGAAAACCTTTCCTCAAAATCATAATAAAAATTTAAAATGATTTGCATAAATACTATTAAATTTAATTTCTGCTGCACACACTGAAATTGCAATTTTATGATCTTGCAATTCTAAATTTCGGAATTCTTGTTCATCCCAAGATCAACTTTACTGACAGTCTTGCATTCTATTCAACACATGGTATAAATCAATTATGTTCAAGACGTTTAATATATATAAGTTATTTCAAAAACCAAGTTTGATTTTGTATAATATAGAAATGCACCAAAATAGCAAACAGTAACTGAAATTACTTGTCAAGTCCAAATTCAGTATTACATATATATATAT
>CABFPE010000237.1:1044593-1061081 GCA_900660155.1 Hofstenia miamia
TATATATTATATATATATATATATGCAGTGTTTTGCAAAAGCATCCGGACACCTAACTTGACAATTTTTTTTTGCAAGGATCAACCTTATAGTTTTGATTTTTTGCAATTGGGTTAATCTTATCATTGTGAATTCAAATTTTGCCTTAATTTTTAAATATAAAATTGAGTGTTAAATTCCTATTACCCTGGAGAGAGGCAACTAAAACTATTTTGTAAATATGCATGGTCTGTAAGATATAACACAAAAATCGTATTCAGCATGAAAAACTTAGTATTTTCACAATTTTTTTTGGAAAATTCATTCAGAAGTTTCTGAAATAGTCAACATCAAATCTTGTACAAATCCCATTACAATGATGAAATTTACATCTCAATTATTTATTAAACCGCACGAATCACGTCTTAGGAAATCTATATATAATTTAAATAGAAAACTAAGGAAATCAAGAATTATAAAAATTTTAAATTTGAAAAAAACATCAAATTTAATTCGTAACAAAGATCCAATTCAAAAACCTTTGGTTTCATCAATTGTTTTGAACATACAAGATACTGCAAGTCGATAATCGTTTGAAATCAATTCAATCAGTTTTTTGCTTAAAGCCATAATGTATATTAGAATTAGGATACAAGAGGAAGTAAGTGCCAAATCCATAAGGAGTTATTCAATTTTTTGACACTATGGAAATATTAGCAATAAATGAATGAACTCAGTTTTCTACATTAAGTAAAGATATCCATAATTCCCTTTTTTAAACTTTGGCCTAGAAACATAGTTATACCAAGGAATAACAACCGCATATTTTAAGATTGCATCTACGTGATTTAATTCAGCAGGGACTTCATTGTATTAATACTCGATATAATTTAGATTTGGAATTTGTTGAAAAGAGGTTATCCACAGTTGATTCCAGTTGCCGAAAATTGCTACAACCTTTCATTGCAACAGACACCCGAAGGTAAGACATTTCAATTTTTCAGCTAATGTTGTCATTGTTTGTAAACAATGGCTGTAGCTGATTTAATTAAAATTAAATTATTTTTTACAAGTTGTTCTTGTTATAAATTCTTACAAAAGATTAGAAAAGTTTGTGAGTCCCAAATTTAAGCATTGTCAATTTTTTTCTACCAATACAATGGCTGGTGCCAAATTTGAAGCAAACAATATTGTTAAGAATTTTTTTGGATGACGTTACATTCTAGTAATCGTGGAATTAGTATTTTTCAAAAATTAATTTTCTAAAATTTGCCATTTTTCGGTTTATTTCCGAATCATATGTTTGCGGCTGTAAATCCCAATTTGGAATTTAATTACTATTTTGAACACTTATCCGTATAAAACTAAAGTTAGCATTGTTTGCAAACCTCATGCCATAATTTTTTACGAAGTCATCTTATCTCAATCTTAGAAGAATGAACTTGAATCCATTTGTCCTCATTTTACTTATATCTTTACACGGAAAAATAGGAAAAATTTGCTTCAGTTCAAAAAAAATAAAAGACATAAAGGACATCATGTCGCACTAAAGAAGCTCACAATAAAAAGTTCAATAAGAATGGAGAAAAGCAAACTGTCTTCCCTTATGTACGTTTAGGGTTTAAGAAATATTTCGAATGAATACCTCACACATGCACAGAACAAAGTGATAATGCATTATATATATATATATATATATATATATATATGAAAATATAAATATTTTGAAAGAGATTAAGTTAATTTTTNAATCTAATCAAATTTTTGTTTTTCAATGCTAACTATATTCTTATTTTGATTATTATAATGGCATTACAGGGTGGCATTGTCCAACAAAATCAAAGGATCCTACTCTTCGGGTGAATTTGTATTTGACAACAAATAGGAAAATTTTAGGCATCACTATTCACTGTACTGAAAATGATGAATATGCTTACTAGGTTAAGAAGATGGTCTTCATTTTAACTGTTAAGGGCTTCTTTCACAAGGTTCTCACGTACTCCTTTTCTTAAGAAGCTTCCTATTTTATCTTATGGGTGGAAATTTATATTTCCAAAAGTTTTATGAGAAACCTTGTTATTGCATGAACAAAATTTAGTAGGAAAGTAATTATTAGTTTTAAAAAAGTGAATTAGTTTCATTATGAAGCACTATTTATTGCACTGGTATCAAAGCTTTCAATTCTTTCAAAAGAATTTGTCCTTGATAGTTTTGCTAGAATTGAAAAAACTATCAGAATTTAGTTAGAAATTGACATTCTAAGTTTGTAAAATTATATCTTATACCCGCATAAGAGCCTGATTGCAAAATTTAGGATGCGAATGATCGATTAACTTATTATTATTATATTAAAATTATTTAAATATAAAAATGTAATATTATTATTTAATATTACTATTATAAATTTTACTGACAATTGAATTGGAATTGGAATTTAAGAATTGAATTTAAATGAGATCCTTGCTTGTACCCTCTTCTAGAAATGATTTTTATATGTCATTTGGATATCTCCACCTCTTTTGAGTAATTTAAGGAAATCGAATTTACATAAGCCTTTCATTTCCGTTAGAAAATTTATAATTTTAAGGTCAACCCTTTTATTTTAATAAAAAATTTAGTTTATCCAAGTACTTTTTAAAATAAAGCATTAGTTAGTTCAATTTAACAATGTATATTACATTTTAGCATTAAGCTGATAAAAGCATAACTTTAAAGTTTTGTGAAACTTTATTTGCGTTTATTTTGATTGCATTTAAAATGCTGAAAGATTTCATTGATACCATTCACTATTAAGTTAAGGACTGTGTTCTCCATATTTAATTTCAGTTGAATTGTCATTTATATAGTAAAAAACTTTTTCATGTATTTCTAAGCTTTATTATTTCTACATTGCTAATATGTCCTTATTCAATTACGATCTTCCTATAGATTTAATGCTGCGCACGCCTATATATTTTGTTTTGAAAGTGCTAGTGGATTTCCTCTGTTGTTCTAGAATTTCACTGCGGTTTTTCCTCAAATTGATATCGACTTTCATCTGTAACCTGGGTAATTGCGGGCATAGTAAATTTCAATTTTTTATTTGCTTATTTTTACTAAACTAGTTTCTGTTTATAGACATGTTGAATAAGCAATGTTACTTAAGGAATGCACATACTTACGAATTACTCATCACATTTTCTAGTTTTAACAAGCATAGTACATACCCATTCACAAAAGACAAAACATTCGGTTAATTTATAATACTTTCCTAGTCAAAGAATGAAAGAATTAGTAGATATATTATTCTTAAGCAACTGTAGAATTTGGAATGCTACCAGTTGTGTAAAATACTTACCAAAACTGCTAAATTGCTCATTTACTGCACATCCCAAATAGAAACTTGAAATCGAATGTGTAAACTCTTGTTGTTGCTCTAGCTTATTTTATGCTAACCATAACAAGATAATAGCGTTGGACAGAATTAAATTTAATTTTTAATGACTTACAGTATGTGATGTTCGCAACTTATGTCTTTGAATATCTTAATAGCAGTAGTAGTAATAAGAAGGTGTTACTGTCAAATACCACTATGACAAATGAAGAAAAATAAAAAATTAATATTGATAGTGTCAATGAGAAAAAATATTTAGAAAATGAAAACATTAATAATGAGTATAATTTAAGTGAATGATTACATCTGCACTCTTTTCAATTACAAATTAAAAAATAACCACATAATTTGTCTAATCTAATTTTTAATGCATCCCAGAAAATGATTTTTTATTAACTTTTGACTTAAGTGCATGAATCGAATGAATTTATTTCTGTAATTCTGTTGAAAAAGAAGTGATTAGTTTTCCTCTGTATAATTTCCTGTCTTTAAATTGTAAGCAATTATGTGATCTAAGATAAGGTCTATTAGAATAATAGAGAAATTTAATAAGCAATGGCAAAATCCAGCTTGCCATTGAGGAGTTAGTTAAAATATATTAAATCCAAATATTGTCAGTAGAAAGATAATGGTAACAATGACACTTTAGTCGCCCATCTTTACAATTTCCAGTCTGAGTTATTCTCACTCACAACACACTATTATCTATAACAGTAATCACCCAAAATTAATAACTCTATATTAATTCAAATCAAGTAATTAAAAATTGAACATACAGTATTTTTCAACTTGAAGAAGCGATCCTTAGTATCATCTTGAACTTGAACAATACTTTTTGCAAATGCTTCAATTTTTTGTACATTATATTTTATTACTTGTCTAACTATAAAACTAGTTAAATTAAACTGAATTTATCATTTGTAAATGCTGCAATTTGATCATTGTATATGAAAATACTTGAATAGTAATGTACTATATCTGAAACTTCTGTGTTTTGTAATATTTTCACCATTTACGATTGTAATCACTCGCTTCTCGGATTAATTACTTAAATTTGATTTTCAGATTTACAACACAATATCTTATAATATGCATTTTTGAACCGTTGAATATGCGAATTATGAACCATTTCCGTTATGTACTAAGTACACTGTAAATTTATAGAATTTACAGCAGACATGATTTCACATAACTTTATAGTTAGAGGTGAACTAGATCGGTTATCATTTAGAAAGGTGATCTGATTTTAGTTTATATAGTAAAATTTCACATATTCAAATTGTTAAACATTCGCTGTTGCAGAGTTGGGGGTAGGCAATCATTAAAGCGGAAATGACAACAACTGTCAAACACAGTCGGAAAATTTGATTTAGATACAAAGACGAAAATGCATATTGTACAATATTTAAATTCCATTATCTTTACCATTATATAAATATATTTGAATGATGTTCCACTAGTATTAATTGATTAAGTAGTCTACTTACAATTGCTTTAAACGTGAGACGTTAACACACTTAAGATAAATATTCATTTAAATTTTTCAACTAGACTATTAGCATAATCCATGAAGAAAAGAATTTCTAAAGCGATATTTCGAAGAAGATTTTGCAAAAAATTTGAAAAATACAATCGTGAAAGATTCTTTTACTAGAATTTTTGTTTAAGAAGCATAAAACTTATATTTTCATGCATTTCAACAGGTAAATGTCATTTTCTTGAAAATTGACAAAGTATGTCAAAACCCTTGGAATATATATATATATATATATATATATATATATATATATAATAAAAACAATTTGTTAAAGAACATAACTTACATTTTGAAGTTTTATTTTAGTGTCATATACCGGTACTTTTATGAAACTCAATTTATATTTTTCAATTTCAGTGTGTAAATGTTGCTATGAGGTTGGAACATATCAACAATTGGTCTAACAAACAAAAAATTTACGAATTTTTTAACAAGAATCATAAAATCAGCTTAAGATGTGCTAAATTGGCATTAATTAATATTGATCAAACTCACTCTCAAACTGTAAAATATCTAAAACTAAGAAGCAGTGCAAATAATTGTGAAATAATTTTATTAAAATTATATGAACTTGCGATTTTGAAGCATATTTTAAGATCATTTTCCTATTAAAAACATAACTAATGGGATTTTATTATCACGTTAAAGTCCCTGAGGATTATTCTCGATTCATGAATTTTTATGCAAAAATAATTGAAATAATTAGGTGAAAAGATATATTTTCAACTATATTCAAATCAGCTTTGTGAAGGAGGGGTATTACAGGCTTACCGTCTGAATGAAATTTTCGGTTTTTCAATCTTAGACCAATTCCAAGAAATAGCTTTTAATTCCAACTCAATTCCAATTGCGATTTTTACAAAACTTTAAAATTAATCCAAACATAATCCAAATTGCCTAAAATTTTACTAAATTAAGACGATGCTACTATAACGTGCATAGCTAAAATTGTATTGTAATTTTATAAACAGTAAACGAAAACAATGACCCCGACAATGTGAGGTGGCATAAGTGTTTAAATTGTTGGCTTTTCTTGGTCATGTATTTCTTAAGTTGCTAGACTTAATTCCAATGCTAAATATTACTAAGTGATCTCTGAAAAATAGACGAAGTGCGCCGTTGCATCTTACTTACTACAATCCTACACTTCGACATTTTTGTTTGCAATATTGCAGACTGTGTATTTGAAAATTTGAACTACATGAATAACAATGCAAATTGTGTCAATTGTAATATAACATCAAAACTTATTGCTTCCAGCTATAGATAGGTGCTAATTTATTAAATTGAACAAATAATTAACTTAGAGCAGAGGTGGGACAGGCATTAATTCCAACTTCAACTTGCTATCAATCATTTGAGTGCCAAAGTCCCAAAAACGCACTGTGCGGCCAACAATAATAAAGTCTGCCAACCCCTGGTCTAAGAGTTTTCGAAGAAGTTGGAATCTAAAACCCAACAATAACCTAGGCTAATTAGAAAAATTAATTAATAAAAATGCAGAAAATTCAAATTTAGGAATTGCTCAAAGCAAAAAGTCAACATCACCGCGAAAAGTATTTATTTTCCATTTTTGGTTTAAAGCTGTCTTGTTATCAGATTCACTAGACTGTAAAAATTGAATTAACGAAATTGCAACAAAACTGACACATGGATAATATGATCCAAACATTCTTCCTATTATACAAAATATACAAACATTTTCTTCAAGGAATAATATTTATGTTAGATCTTTCTGAAAAAATGCTATGGTTGATTTAGAAACAGTTGCCTCACTTATCGAAAAATTCTACAATGAAAATACATGTGCATAGACAATAATATTAATGTGCTAAATACAAGACGTTCATAATTTTATCGTACTAATACAAGTATATTCCAAGTTTTTATCCAGTTTACCTTAAGAATCGAAATTGTAGTTATCAGACACGTTTGGACGTACGTCATATTAGTGAAAGTGGAATAAATCAAACTTTTAATCCCAATGGATTAGCCATTGTGAATTGATTTCAAATGAAAAACACTTACAGAGTGTGCTTTGAAAGAACGCAAAAGCAGATAATTACCGATAAGGTTGAACAACATAATTGTAGTAAGCTCGAGATTTTCAACCCCGATTGGATCCGAAGAAATTCAAACAGACCTGATCCGAGCTTATATTCTGAAATTCAGTCCGACTTAATTTAAATATAGCTAAATTTTCCCAACA
Organism: Hofstenia miamia; assembly: GCA_900660155.1. Taxonomy (NCBI): domain Eukaryota; kingdom Metazoa; phylum Xenacoelomorpha; order Acoela; family Hofsteniidae; genus Hofstenia; species Hofstenia miamia. Next base: position 1,051,692 of record CABFPE010000237.1, read on the forward strand.
TTACGAAATGCTATGACTGAGCTATTTCAGATGTCCAAAAAGTCAATCTGATCTATATGCAAATCTGTGAGAAGTTGTTCAATTTTCTCGAATTGTTCTCGATCTAATATTAGCATGTTCTTAAAATTCAAATAATGTTCATTTAGAGTCAACAGCTTTATTTACAATGCGCATTAAGAATACAGTTCTTGATAGGGTGTTTATACTTGTTTTTAAAAATTGATTGATACATATTTGAATTGAAATTTGAATTATAATTTTAAGATACTAAGGGTGCATATTTAGAAAAAACAAGCTATTTTTGTTTAAATTTCAACATTTTTTTTAATATTGAATATCGCAACCTGATTCTACCCAAAACTTACAAATCCAATCCGAACTATGTTGCACAAGTAGTTTAATTTAACCCGCAAATTCCGATTTCTATTATTATTATTATATCCAAGCTTTACTTCCGGCTCATCATACATAAGTATCATGTAAATAGGAAAATTGGAAATGTGCTATAGGAACCGGTATAGATTTCCAGTATTAATATAGTTAAATGCAAGTGGTAGAAATGTTCTTGAATTTCTTAATCTCTTTTGATAGCCAATTTTTGCGAGATCTATCTATATGTAAAAACAATTAAAGTTCTGTATTGTTCCCATGAGCTAAATCTTAGAATTTCATGAAATTAGGTATAAAGTGTATTTAAATCCTTTAAAAAATCGAAATTTTTAGGGAAAATAATTAATCTTTTCAAGCACTTTAGCCAGAGCAATACGCCTTAGTACAAATTATGTTCTACAACATTCTCCAATAGATATTCCATGACTCACGATTTCCAAATGTCCAAATAGGCTTGGAGAGATGAGTTGGCAAAGTTCGGAAAACGGTTTGTAAATTAAAGACCACAAGCTGTTTTAGGGATAAACACTGAATGACTATTTTGAAAAAAATTTTTGTAACTAAAATTTCTTTTCAATATATTTCAATATCAATATTTAGCATGTTTTCTTAAATACATTTCACTGTTTAAGCTACTAGTAACAAGTTTAAAATTCAATTGAATAATGTGAAAAATATGATTTCAAAAATTCAAAGGACAGCTAGTATTAATCTGTACGCAAGTCAACTTTCATGAGAAAAAATTTCTTGCAAAAAGTTGTTGTCAGTGCAATATCCCTCACAAAGATTTATTTAGTATAATTCAGTGTACTAGATGTGCACACATTCACAAAGCGACAACAGAAATGAAGTTTGTAAATAACTACTTTGAATAAATAATGTTCTCAATTTCATCAATTAAATTCTGCAACAGTTGCCTGTGTCAAAATATTCTCACTTTCATAATAACCAAAAATTCGATTTCGCTAAAATATTTTTGGCTTGATTGTCATTTTTAGTAAAGGACGAAAGCTTCAGTATTTTTAGTTTTCCTCATCTCTATATGTCGGCTCATTTTCAGAAGGATACTAAATTTCTAATCATCTACTTCAAATTTTGTTTTTTCAAAATTTTTATATTTAACACTTAGAATTTGGGAACAAATTTTCAACGTTCAATAGTTCTTTCTATTTTTGTGAAATCATTAAAAAATTTCAGTTTGCGGTCAATAGATTTTACTTGCTTAAAAAAGATTAATTGAAAAATGCATTGTTATTGTCAGCATTGATATAAAAAATTCAAGTGACTTATTGCCGTGAAACCTAATTTGTGAATTACTAACTTAATAATTTGGAAGTTTTTTAAAAATTACATAAATTATTGTAATAATTGTGTAATAATTAGTTTAAAAATGTAAAAAAGGATGAGAAAATTAATACAAACTGAATGATATTACATACAGAAGTGTTGGTTTTAGGAAAACAGGGAATGGGGCTTAGCCCCCCCTAGCCAACCAGGTTTGACGCCATTGAGGTGTCGTCAGACTCTTATATAATTCTTGATTTTGTAGGATACGTAATTCTTTCCGAACAAATGTCATCTATAGTGTATGTAAACAGCATACCACACAGTGGTCCCCCTTGTGGTACACCTACAGCCACGGTATTTTTATCGACAGATTGCTATGTCCATATTTGATACTTTAATTAAAGACAAACAGTTATAATTTTACAAAATTTGCAATCCATGGTAACTGAATGTGTAACTTATTGAGCAATTTATTTTGTAATGCGGTATTATAAGCACTGCTGTAGTCATATTTTCAGGATGAGATGAGAATGGTTGCCGTTAGTTGGTTAATGAATAAGTTAACAAAGGCCTAAATCTGTTCGAAACATTTTGATCCCGAATTTTAAAAATATCAATCTAAACGCAATGGTACTGATTGATAGATTAAGTTGATAAATAATCTTAAAAAACAGCCCCCGGTGGAAGAGCAGCCTCGCTCTTGCCAAAATATTTCTTCTCTTAGCCTAAATATTTGATAAAGCAACAAGTTTAGAAATAATTTTTGATAAGTTATTTCGCAATAGTTAATGTAATTATATAACGTTTTGAAAGTACATTAATTCCTTGTTAGCTAAAACAAAAAGTGCTGTTTCTTTAAATTTCCTTTGAATATATAATTACATTATCTAATTTTGAGGTGTAAGTGTGATTAAAAGAGAATTATCTTCGGTGAATACTTAAATGGATTTCTTTAAAAACGAATCTTTTTTAACCAACATCGCCGGATGATGTAAAAAGTGTGTTTTTAAAATTACCTTACTATTTATGCTTATCTGCAATCTTAGGAAAAGAAAAAAAAATATTTTTATTTGCTTACTATCAAATTAATTTCTGAGGCGTTTTTTAGATATAAATATAGAAAACCTTTTATGAAAATATTATTTATTGATCAAATTTGCGTGTTTGTATAAAAAGTCAATCAGAGGGTATACTTGAACTTCGAATGTACAATGTATTTTTAAAACGGTTATCAACACATTGTAATCTACTTCATTAGCAAGTCACTAATGCAAATGAATTTCCTCGATATTTGAATCCATAAATTTCGAAAATTAAAAACAGTTTTCTTAAACCGGATTTCAACAGCCTGCTAAAAGCTTAAACAAACATTATCGGAACGCATTTAACAGGTTTTAGTTTGACCGATACCATCACTACTGCATATTAGTGCCAGTTGTCTTGGACTTTTAAGAGAATTTCAAGAGTTTCATTTTTTGTGTATAACATCATAAATACACAGAAATACCATTCCTAATTAATTATTGATTATATGGAACATTTTGAATTCTGCATGAAATTTTCTTTTTGCGAAAACATGCATTTTTACTAAAAAAACTGTCGAGTCTCACTTGCATTGTTCTATTCGACATTCTATTTACCATTAATATACATTAAATATAACATTTTATAAATTTCAATTATCTCATAAATCTCTTTATTATTGTTAAATAGACCATATAAAACGCTAATCGGAGACTATTGTAAGACAAAAATAGGAAACTTAACTTTGAGGTTTTGTTGGCATGTAAATGGCATCGGAAGTGTATTTTGAGGAAGCTGCTATTATTAGCGCTTATGCGATAATGCCAAGTGTTAATAGGCATNCATCGCCGGATGATGTAAAAAGTGTGTTTTTAAAATTACCTTACTATTTATGCTTATCTGCAATCTTAGGAAAAGAAAAAAAAATATTTTTATTTGCTTACTATCAAATTAATTTCTGAGGCGTTTTTTAGATATAAATATAGAAAACCTTTTATGAAAATATTATTTATTGATCGACACATCTATTCGTAAACATGTTTGAATGAAATCTAAGAATATTTACTAATACGTTTTGCTGTTATGACTGAAGTAATCATTAAGAAATTTTCTTTGTAATTGTAAGGTTTAGAGCCAATGAGAGCGAGAACGAACTTTAACTGCTCCCCTATATGAGCATAGACCTACCAAACCCATTGAAATATGCCTTTCGAAAAGTCATAAGCCATTGCGTCGAAGGATATCTAAATGACCGTGTCTTTTATGCCAGATCCTTCAGCATTCTCAAAGAAATGCTTTATTAATGAAATAATGAGATCAATGAACATAAATAGACATATATTAGATAAGCTTGGTGGCCTTATCTTTTAAGATTTTTTTTCATTTCAAATTTTATGCCCAAGAAAAGCTTAATAATATTTTAAAAAAAGCGTTCCTAATGATCACCATAATGACGCTAACTCTCATTTGCTTTATGATTCCATTGGGATGTTACTCTTTGGAATATTTTTCCTACATCTGCGCTTTTCTTTGAATCGGTACATATACGATTGCGCACCCTAATAACTAAATAGATAATTTATGTTAACTATAGACACAATTTATGATTCAATATATTTTTCAATATTTATTAGTTCAATCCTTATTGGGGACTCAGAACCAAAAAACTATCTTTTACGATGTAGGCTACGCTGACAAACAATTTGATTAGCAAATTGGTAGTTTTTGTTTGTGTAATGCGCTAAGTAACAAAATAGAGAGTGATAGTATGACTTCAGCCTAAAACCGAACCCGACCCTATCAGAATATCCACTATTCGCAGCAACCCACCTGACCCGAAAGTTAGATATTGACTTATTGGTTGATTAACCTCTTGGATCTTTCTTCAATGAAATGGAGATAAAGATCAGTCATTTGCTTATAGGCTAAGCACATCGAATGGTGAAAAGTATTTAATGTGTTGCATATTTCTCAAATCAATTGGTGATTACCACGGGTACATTTTTGGTTAAATAATCTAATATATGTTGACAGTACCGGAACCCGTCCTGATCCAACCCGACATGACCTTATCGGAATCTGAAATTGAGTCGGGTTTAATCAAGTACTCAATTTCATTCACTGTTACTGAATAATCTTCTCAAATTTTAACCAATCTACCGATTATCAGCATCAAATAGGTTTTCATTAATTAATTTGATTATATAAACAGTTTTCACTCCGCTTAATAATACGATATTTTGTTCTTACATTAATTGACTTCCCTTTAGATTTTTCATGAATTTCCCCTGAATATTTTTGTTTATATCGGGTGGTATTTTATCTCATTAGGGAATTAACAGTTGCAAATTTGAGCCACATGTATTTGTTTAAAGTGGGACCTGAAAATTTTAAAGTGAGAGAACTCGAGGTGAGAAATTTCAAGGTGGAAAATACAAGGTCCGAAAATTAAGGGTGAGAAAAAATCTCTTATTATGGTTAGAATTGGGGTTGACTGTGGGGTATTTGGATTTCTGAAAGTCATTTAAGTTTCTCGGATAAAATTTTCTGGCTTTGAATTTTCCATTTTTGAATTGTCCACCTTGAATTTTCAATGAATCGATTAAACTCACAATATTTCATTTATTCCCCATTGCTTTTATAATTAAAATAATTCATTGAAGATGGGTGAATTAAAAAATCAGCAGTTCCATATTTTTCCTTATCATTGAATATTTTCGTAATTTATCAAATGGAAAATTCCATGAATACAAAATGAGTAATTAAAAACTAGTGAGTTTCTTAAGAACTATTGTTGACATTATACTGATTGGGTCACTATTTGATGGGAATATCAAAGGGATATGATTAACAATATATAAACCATCGTTGCGAAATTCTGTTGAACAATAGATAAAGAAACATCTAAAAATTTGTATGAGATAAGCCTCTAACAGAATTGGAGAAATATTTCTCCATGAATTAGTGAAATGACGGTTATCTTTTGATATCAATTCAACTGAATTGATTTTTTTTCGATATGAATAAAATAATATGGTACAGAATTTATTTCAGTTGGTGTGATTTGATTACGCGCGCGTAGAAGATACGTTTTTCAGTGTATATTGAATGCATTTTCACGGATTTTCTTGGTTATTAAGAGCTAATTTCTAAGAAAAACATAATTATTCAGAATATCTTGCATTTTTTGCAATATATTACAAAGCTTATAGATCTAAGCGTATTACTAGATCCCATATTTGTACAGAAAAAATAAATAAGCTATGCGCCATCCTGCACCTTATCATAAATTTAACTCAAAATATTCAAAACTGTTAGCGCTTCATTGCATCTTACATTTTTGTGTAAATTTTTTCATCATTTTTTAATTCATGCATCTTGTACAAGTTAATGCTTGTAACATCATCAGAATCAAATCAATAATTAGCCTGGTTATTTGAAAACATATAAATGCAATTTTAATTCAATGTTAATTGATAATTGGAATTTCGAAATTTTGCTGAACAATATCTAAAAATTTGTATGAGATAAGCCTCTAACAGAATTGGAGAAATATTTCTCCATGAATTAGTGAAATGACGGTTATCTTTTGATATCAATTCAACTGAATTGATTTTTTTTCGATATGAATAAAATAATATGGTACAGAATTTATTTCAGTTGGTGTGATTTGATTACGCGCGCGTAGAAGATACGTTTTTCAGTGTATATTGAATGCATTTTCACGGATTTTCTTGGTTATTAAGAGCTAATTTCTAAGAAAAACATAATTATTCAGAATATCTTGCATTTTTTGCAATATATTACAAAGCTTATAGATCTAAGCGTATTACTAGATCCCATATTTGTACAGAAAAAATAAATAAGCTATGCGCCATCCTGCACCTTATCATAAATTTAACTCAAAATATTCAAAACTGTTAGCGCTTCATTGCATCTTACATTTTTGTGTAAATTTTTTCATCATTTTTTAATTCATGCATCTTGTACAAGTTAATGCTTGTAACATCATCAGAATCAAATCAATAATTAGCCTGGTTATTTGAAAACATATAAATGCAATTTTAATTCAATGTTAATTGATAATTGGAATTTTTCGAATTCATAAAAATGCTACAATTTATTAGACATTTATAAATCCTAAACAAATCACAGGTTAGTTTTAATCTGACACGTGCTTCTTAAAAGCTTTAAGCCGTTTTGTCGGCATTTCCAAAGAATTTTGTACCGTCCAATTAAAAAATTTGGAAATCCTCTGATAGTGACATATTTATGGGGGAATGTATTCCCATATAATGGTGAACACTTGTGCTTAAAACTGTTTCTTGTAATGAAAGCCAATAGAAATTATGATTTTGGGAAGCAACAATAAATTACCTCCATACCTATTGTTCAGCTAAAAAGGGAGCACCCAAGGTCCATTGAAACAAACCGTGCACAAAGTCTGAGATTGTGGGTGTGGAGCTGTTTCAAAAAAAAATAAATGAAAGAGAAGACACTCCTATATCCTCTGGTGTTTTCAAATGCTGGATATCTTTTTAGTTAGTGAGTTATAAGCGTTAAAGTCTTTTTTGAAAATCCATTAAAAAAATCCTCTGCCAATTAGATATTTCGAAAAGCCATTGCATGTTTTACATTTCATTAGGCGTCTTTGGTTTACAAAGCCCATAATAAGACTAAGAAATTAGTTTTCAAATGTGCAAGAAATCCAATATAGTTCTCTAAACAACAACAAGTGATAGACTCTGATTTGATTTGATGCTAGGAAATTAAGGGTTAAATATATTTGAAATTTCATATAATTATATATTTAATTTTGCAAGTTACAAATAAGGGTTGCTATCTATTTTTAATTCGATTTTTATGAAACCTCTTAAGAAATGAATTTGAACAGAATTATATAAAATCACAATTTTAAAATTGTGACTTTAAAACAGTGAAGCTAGCTATTTCACTTCTGAATTACTCATTTTCCTGATGCAAGAGCATGTCTATTATAAATCATTGAAATTCCCGTCGTGTAAGTGTGCACCTTCCAAATACATCTTTAAGCATTATTGAGAAAAAAAAATATTGCAAACGAACATTTTTTAATTGAACTTTATTGTTGTAAAAATTAAACTTTTTATATATAATAGTTTAGTTAGATGTAAGTGTGCTTGTGAAGAAACTAAAGGAAACAGCAAAATTGCATATGATGTTGGAGGCTATAAAGTCTTGGATACTTAAGAACGAATCATTGGTGTCAGAATTAATTGTTCTTCAATAAGTATTTTGCTCAAAATATAAAAATATAATTTATTCAAATCGTAAGACGAAAAACCTAGGTAGAAATCGGGAGCAGATGTATCTCTAATACTGAGTTAATTGAAAAGAGTACAGTTCCTTAAAATGGGAAACAAATTTAAAATTACCTTCGGGAGTTTCGATGCATGATATATCTCAAATGAGATTATAAAAAAATTTTCAACTCGTACAACCTTTCTTTTTTGATATTTCGGACTTTTATTGTGAAAACACTCTCTTTATAGAGATTATCATCAGGAATACTGAAGGAATACTTACACACAATATTTGATGAAATGATATATTATTGAAGGACCAGACACCACTAATCGAACATTATTTTGAAGCAACCACAACTTTTGATTGGTATTCAGTTTCTCCAAGCTTGTAAATTTATATAGAACATGTGTAAAATTATGAGCTTTGAAGAAATTAAAAATTTTTGAGAAATTCTTAAAATTATTTTTATGTGTTTTTTAGAAGCTAATAATCTCCAAGAAAGAAATTTCGAGAACCGTGGAAGTATATGTAGACATGAAACCAATTTCAAGCAAGAATTCCAGGAAATATTCAAATTTTTATAATATAAAATGAACAAATACAGCGTGTATTGAGAGATTCAAATATATTAATTCAAATTTATTGAAGTGTGGCGATTATGTATTTCGGAATGTAAATATCCACGTAAACCTGTCTAAATTTGTGTTTTCAAATGGTCTCGAAATTATCAATGTAAAAGCTATCACACCACTGACGAGTATATTTATAAACAATTGATGAATTCAAAGATGAATTTTTGTCACGAATAAAATTAGATGTTTTTTTGAGATTTCAAAACTGGCATAATTCTTGATTTACTACGTTTCTTGTTTACAGCATATAACGAGTTCTTACGAAGACTGAATAAATAGAAGTTTCCGAAGTATATGGCCTCTACCCAAATTATGAAACTTCTACATTGATGCAACCAAAAGGCATTGCAAAGCAGGAACTTAGAAATTCTTAGCTGAGAAATTTAGTACTTCTTTTGAGGTCGTGTGCCATCTAAATTATTTTGCAAAGGGGTTGAATTTCCTTCTCAATAAGAGGACAAACAATTGCAGAAAACTCATTTTTATTAATGAACTTTAAAAATTTCGACAAAACATGAGAAAACTCATTATTCGATTTTCTTGAAGGCTTAAAAATTACCTTCTTAACTAAATTTTAGGAATGTGTGATTTTGCTACCCCTATGACATCACATTAGTTCTGAAAGGATGATAATTTGCAATCTACCCATGTTGTTTTAATGTAGGCATACATTTCAGCTACAATATTATTTATAGCAATCGCTTAAGAAATCTGTGAGAGTGATTTGATTGCCTCCAAAAATGTAGATTCAAAAATTATTGCAAAATTTTTT
>CABFPE010000237.1:1061102-1077877 GCA_900660155.1 Hofstenia miamia
TAAAAATTTCGACAAAACATGAGAAAACTCATTATTCGATTTTCTTGAAGGCTTAAAAATTACCTTCTTAACTAAATTTTAGGAATGTGTGATTTTGCTACCCCTATGACATCACATTAGTTCTGAAAGGATGATAATTTGCAATCTACCCATGTTGTTTTAATGTAGGCATACATTTCAGCTACAATATTATTTATAGCAATCGCTTAAGAAATCTGTGAGAGTGATTTGATTGCCTCCAAAAATGTAGATTCAAAAATTATTGCAAAATTTTTTGCATCAATTTTCCCAAACCAGTGCTAAAACAAAAAGCCCGACGCTGTCTCAACAAGTTGCTGCTTTTCAAAAAGCTGTAAATGACTTGTTACAGTCAAAACAGTAAGTTTATATGTTTTTTAAATTGTGAATGCCAGCTAAGAGAACTAAGAACGATTGTTAAATATGCTATCTATAGTAGACTTGTAATCTTAAGCAACAATGTTCACTAAAATCCTGGACCACCAAATAATGTTTTTCAACAAGGAGAAATTAATAACATATTAGGTTATTCTTTATGCAGACTAAAAATCATTTGTATAAATGCGCACGATCTACGGAGATCCTTTGAAAATTTTCTGACTCTGTTTAATACTGTAGGTAATAACACAATTTTCTTCTTTGTTGAAACCTCGTTTAATGAATTTACAGATCTTTCACCTTGGAATCCGTCAGTGCAGACTATGGACATATTTAGCAAGACTAGACAAAACTTGTGGTGGTCTTCTTGTACTAACACCTAAGTACTTTGAATTTCAACGCAATCATGAACTTGAAAGTCATCATGACATTTTTGGTTGGAATCTAGCCTTGGGGAAAAATTATTGTAAACGTTAGCTACTCTCTACATAAGCAATACCAGAATGAATTTATTGATTTCAAGTCTCAAGAAATTTCCAACCTTCCTTATTTCGATATATTAATTATGTGTGGAGATTATAACATTAACTTTTTTATCAAGAAACAAGTTTATCTTATCAAACATTTGCTTAATGAACATAGTCTTTACTCCATAAACAAGAAGCTTCCCACACGTACCACTCAAACCAGCAGTTCATTAATTGATTACATCTTAACATATAATTCTGACATTTACTCAAGCTATTGCTTCACGTGTAATTTCAGTGATCATAATCTGCTAATGATTGTTGACAATGAAATGCATGTCAACAATTTTAAGAGAGGTGATTGAATAAAGCGTACTACTAAGAATTATAAAATCGAGCAATTTCTTTACGATTTGTACAGTGTTAATTGGAGTTTTCTTTACACAATTGAAAATATTGACGATGTATTTATCAGTTACCTTCGCACTATTGAGCAAATTGTTTATGTACATGCACCCCTTCGCCATCATATGAATATTTTTGTTAAATTAAAAAGCATTTAATATTTAAATTCTTAAGAATATCGTTTGTAATTAAGCATACAAGTGAAAATCTTCAATTTTTCATCATTATTTAGACTTCTACCAATATATCACCCATATGTCGGTAAGTGAAAGTATTTTTTGCAGATAATGAAATTTGCGACAATTATAAAGAGAATGATTCCCTCTAAATGCACGGATAAAATTCTGGTTATACATAGAACACAGAAAGTAATCGAGAAAGCGGATGCCAATTAATACAATTGAACTTAGCTAATTAAAGTGTCGTCAAATTCCTTAGATATGCTTTGATATCGATTTTCTATTCCATCTCTAGTTGAATCTAATTACAATCAAACCAGCCAAATTATACTTGTAACATTCACCAATTCAGATGTGTTAAAGTATACTTCGCAAAAGAAAAGACCCTCTTTCAAATGCCAGTGGAGCATGCCACTGTTAGACCGGGAAAATACACTCTAAAAACTGAGAACATTGCTCTAAGGACCTCAGCAAATTGGTTAAGAATCACAGCCAGATTAGACTTCTCTTGTTGAACATTGACTATAGACGTGTTACCAATGTCAATGGTTGTTTTTCCGTTCAGATTCTATTGCAGCCTACTCTTTCAGAATGTTGTTTGGGGGTGCAATGCCTCCCTTGCTCTCCCGTGCTTTGCATATAAGTAATCTTTTTTAGGATGGTGTGTGCCAGAGTTTTTAAAGGCCTGGTGCTGGGAATCCATTCCTCCAAATTCTTCACTATCTCAACCATGCAATCTTAACTACAATTTCAGACAAGGTAAGGCATTAACATATTTAATTTTACTGAATAGTTCATATATTACTGTTGGAATTAATGTTAATTATTATTCTAGCAGCTTGACTTTGGTAGGTTGTCACCCGGGAAGTGACCTTTATAGTTTTTCTTAGGATTCTAGTTGTAGGTAACTACTACCACATCTGACAAAGATAATTCTTAACTTCTCCAATTACATTAATTTTAAAATGCACTAATTACTCCTGCGGTTACTTTAATTTTTTTGACAGTCCAAATTTCTCAATGCTTGTCAATCAGACTTTTTTCTTTTTGCTGCTATGTCTGTCATTAACTATCAAATTCATCTTCTACCTTTCATCAATACTGTCTATTAAACTACAGTATACTCTAAATCCTAAAGTGTCATGTTCATTCTGCATCAACTTCTGAAATACTTCTATTAGCTAATTTAAGACTTAAAATGTTTTTCATACATAGATTACACTTTTCACATTTTGCAACTTATCTATCCGTATTGGTTTTCCAGTTTGCCTTGTTCCTCATTATTAACATTTCTGTATATCCTTTTAATGTGCCATTTAGTTTTTCTCTGAACTACATTAAACGACACAAACAGTTCAATATTGTAAGCCTAAGCAGCAGTATTTGTTTATCTATTTCAGTATATCAAATTCTCATCTGTCTGAGTACCTACTTCCTTTGGTTATATGATGGACCTGCTTACCGGTTGGTAGCCACATATGTGATGTGTGATCATATTTATAATATATCCATATTATAGTTATGCTTTACTTCTCTAATAATTTCCAAAATTGTTTGAACTATGGGCAACTTATTCTTTTAATCCTATATTCTGTTCCTCTGAAATTCATCTCGAGCCTAGCAAGACCTGTTTTTCGGTTCTGTTCCTGTCATCTGTGCAAACCTAATCCCAATAATAACTATATTAATGCATAAATATATAAACATATACGAAAAAGTGAACATCCAATCAAATATGCTAAAAAAATTTGTTCATCAAAATACTATTTTATCCAAATGTCCTAAATTTGATAAAAATGGTAATTTAAAAGGAACGAAGAACTAAATATTCGCTTACATGCACAAACTGGATGGCAGTTTGATTTGCAGTATTGGTAGTCCTGCAAAAGTGAAGACACGTTAAGACATAGCTTTGGATTCCTGAATGCAGAAGAAATATTGGGCAAAATCCTTCGAAATTTTAGCACTTCATTTCAAAATTCCATCACTAACAGAGAAAGTAGGCCGATGCACAGATTACATTATAGCCTAATTTAAATAATGAAGTAAATTAAGAATAGTGTCCGTGTAGACAACTTGGTGACTCAGTCAATTAAATTGTAGTTGGTTTGCGTATATACTGTTATATTTTGGTGGAATTCATTGACTGCCAAAATGTCATAAATTATGGTGTTGGTCTGCTCTTGTTTTGACTTAATTAGCTTCCGTTTATGCAATTAATTCCACAGACCGCCGAGCGCCAATAAGGAAAGTTGACTTCAAATTTAAAGGTAACTATATGTGACTTCAACGCATAAACAATATATATATATATATATATATATATATATATATATTGCAATTTTATATTTAGGTTGAGACCAGATTATAAAACTTATTTTTAGCTAAGAACAACTTTGATTATATTTCTTTTATATTAATTGAAGAGTGTTCAAAATTGAAAACATTTTTCATTTCATTGATTGGATTCAAATAGATTCGAAAATTGGAACATAAGCATTTTTCGGTAAAAATGTTTTTGATTGAATTTATGTTTTATAAAATTAGTAGGAATTTATGGGTTTTTCATTGGTACTTAGCAAATTTCTGCTAGCATAAGTTCTTTGAAACAAGCCAAATTTCCAACAAATTTTTTTGGCTATCAAATGTGTATTTCTATATTGGAAGAATTTTCTTAACATTTTCTTTTGACAAGATTGCAATTTTTTTCTAATATTGCAAAAAATATGTATACAATCAATTCATACGTATGAATTTAAATGATAGTGTGGGATTAGATTCATCTAAAGAAAGAATTGTATATTTGAATTTGAAATACAGCAGCTCAGCCTAATGTGGAAGTATCTCCGAGCGATATTCAAGTTACTGTTAAATGAAAAATTTCATAATTGTATTAAAAACAATTTTTCGAAGCTTTTAGTGAAAAATATTATGGAAACAAATAATGACTCTAAAAGTTGTTTACTTGCATGTCTTGAAATTGTTAGGATGATGAATTTCATTATTGAAAATAATATATGTAATTTTAATTCGTGTCATAAATTCAAGATAAAGGTTTGCAATGACGTTCTGGTTTTGTTACTGTGTAGTTCTTTTATCAAAATTCTATTCTACGTTTTCTAACGTAATTTTTCGAAGGAATTTCTTTGACAATATCATTTATTTCCTCTCGTGTTAATTAATGCGGTAGTTTGTCTGTTGTTCTGAAAAATAAAGAAAACTATGATAACATTCACTATTCGAATATTATATCAAAAAATAAGGCCATTCATTTGATATCAAACAGATATTTAACAATAACACCTGCAAATCCATTGTATTCCAGATATAATATAAATATTTAGATATATAGCATCGATTTAATGAAGTTAATGGAATATCCATTTTTATTAAATGTTTTTAAAATGAATACAAGCTGTTAAATCCATCGCATTACTTAACATTACTCGTTATAGGTACCAAATTAATTTTCAACAGTTATGCAAATGTAAACATAGAAGCTTTAGAATGTTTTTAGGGGCCGAATAAATTGTGTTTCAATAATATGTACCGTTCTAATCTAAAATTGGTGTCGATTTAAAAGCAATTTCATAACAGAAAACAACTCCTAAAGCATTTCTAAACTTGAAAAAACAATTATTCAAATACACAACAGGAGAAAATTCTCTTAATAGAGAAATCGAGTCGTGTTCAACATATCTAGCACATCCTCAATCAACATTGTTCAACCGGGGTTTTCCCGTCTAGAGCACACACGCACCTACAGAGCTCATTTGAATAAAATGCTTATCTGATAAGAAATGCTGCCCCATGTTTTAGGCCGAATTGTCGTCAATTGTTTTTGTGTTAATCAAGACTGGTGTTTTGGCTGTAACTGCAAAACTCTAACAATACAAAGCATGATTTAAGAAAATATAAATCTAATGAATTTCCTAGATAATATTTTTTTGATAAATACTTCCGCTCTTGGTGTTACTAAGTCCAGAGCTACACTTCTGTTGACCCAATCTTTTTCTTCTTTCTAATAAAATCATTCTTCTTCTTCAAAAAGCAAATAATGTCTACTAAAAATAATGCTGGGCAATAATTTAAAAAAATTGCATTTTTATAAACAAAGCTAAGAATTCTCAAATGAAACGAGGATTCTAAATTCTTCAAAATACGTTGAACCGCACACATAAACTGCCCAAGTATTGTAACCAGATTGTTTAGGGATAAGCGTATCAAGATTTTGCCAAACGAATGGTGAATGGTCAGAGTTGGATAACTATTCAAGTTGTTATGACGATTTTACTTATATGGAAAACTTACAAATGTATTGTTACATATTTTCCTTAATTTCTCTAATCGTGGCCATCTTCGTCTATTTCTCTCTACGGTAACAAAATTTCTTAAATATAAAAACTATGCATGATAACTGTGCAGCCCAATTTTATCTTATACATTTATATTATTTAGGGAAGTGATCCAAATTCAATACTTTAACAACACCGTTAACAAATGGTGTTTTACGTTAACATGACCGTAAACCAAATCGTTAAAGATGAAGTTTACGTTAAGGGGTGTTTTTTCCGCAAATATTATTACAAATGAATTTGACACATGTAGATTCTGCACATTTCTTCAAATATATCTATGCAAATAAATTTATTAAGCATATGCAGACATTTGAAGCTAGAATTGTTGTTTACGGTTGCATTTTCACTTGTTAACGTATTGAATTTGGATCACTTTCCTTAGCCGTATTATATTAGTTTCAACTGCTAATGAAATTTGCGATTAAAAGTATTTTAGGCTTTGGACTACACAACACGGCTTAGACAGGTATTATCTTAATTGAACATAGTTTCAAATATTCTGATTTGTTTAGTAAGACATCTTCAAGAAATTTAGTTCACATGCATTTGTTTGTTTCATTTACATTTCCTGCTATTATGTTCTTGGTAAACAGATATCTTCATAAAAATAAGGTATATTTCAAAAAATGTGTCACATGGCTACAGTGATGTCTAAATATTAGTGATTTAATATTGAATAATATCTAAAGAAAAATGGCGATATTTAAGTTCAAGAAAGACCACATTGCATAAACCAAAAGAAGCAATAATCAGTGATGCAATAAATGATAAAAGAAATTTTTTCATTTTTGTGAAGAGAATGAAATTTTTTACTGGTTTTAAAAGAAAATTTTACATGTCATTGTGCCATGTAAATATGAATCTTCTTCAATTTCAAATGTAGAAGTGACATAAAATATACTTAACTTAGTAAAAGCTTTGTCATTTTGCATCATATTTCTGACATTTCACTTGTAAGCTAATTATAGGCTTTCCATGTTCTTAATGCGTTCTTTGCTACTTGGGCATCGAGTTTTTCAAAATAATCATGTGAAAAAGGGACAACTGCTGAAGGTTTTCTATATATACTGTGGCGAAGCTAGCAAAGCTCCATACGAGGGGGCCAGCCACGCAGTATATGATAAAAGATTTATATTACGTATCAATAGCTATAGCTTTTTGAACTATAGCTTAATATTTTGCATATATTGATTGGCCTCCTCGTTTAGGGCTTTGCTATCTTCGCCACGGTGGCATCTATATAAGGGCTCGCAACGAGTCAATAACACTTTAGCTGTTTAGAACGCATAAATTTCTCCAGTCATACTTAAGTACTCATTGATCATCACATAATTAAATGTGTCTAAGACATAGTATTTCTCAAGCAATTTTTATATCTTTGATGTAGGTAGAGATTACGAGATGCGCTAATGTATTGTTTAGCTAAATATACTAAAGAGTGACAGGCATTGAACAGAAAAATGTCATTAGCTCTAATATTGACTAAGTACTACAGCTCATCTATTTAATTTCAACAATAAAATTCTGAAAATAGTAACATTAAAAAATGTAGGCTATAAGTTATTTAGAACAGTAGTACTAGTACAGGTATCGAATTGGCCTAAAATATTACTTACAAATAAGGCTAGAGGGGATACTTCAATTTCTTATTAAAATATTTTCATTCAGCTGTAGAAATTTAGTTCAGAGTTTTTGTAGTGCACTCAAAAAAAAGTTTATACGATTTGCTCTTTAAGGTTTTAATTGGAAGTTACTGAAATGTCAATTACATTGGTCCATTTATTTCCTAGAGCAAATGCTCATTATATTAATATAAAGTTCTTTTTGCATAAAATTATGGGAAACTTAATTCATCAAGTTTATTTGAATTTGTGAAGTCATAAAGTCAATAGTTTAAGTTTATTCCTAAATTAAATTCGCCTGTAAAAATCTCCAAATATTTCAATTTATTTACTATCGTTTAATATCTGTGTTTTAGTTAATATAGTAAATGGTTTTTGATAAAATAATATTTCAACTTTTCTAATGTTTTGCGCTATACATCTAAGTTTCACAATCATGTTTCAGCAAAACAGTTTGCTTTACGAAGTGCTTCAAAAGAAATACTGCATTTTTCTCAATAACAATGCATTAACAAAAAATGGTTATGTTCCAAATGAGGTGGGAAATGTCAAATCGATCTTCCTTATTTAACATATCCCAAAAATAATCAATTTGATTCTTTCTACGTAAGTACTTTTAAATATATCCAGTGAAGGACAAAAGTCTTCGATATTGTTAAAACTAATTCAAATCAGTAACAATTCATAAATAAATTTATATTATCACATCTAATGCACTGAATAACGTAAACAATGATGTTCAGAAGAAACTTTGTCAATAATACTGTGTGTTGTAGACTCGTGATCTGATTAATGCAGCTATAAAGCGTGGCTTTGTTACTTCCCCTCTTGAGATGATTCCATAAATTTTCAATAGGGCTTAGGTGTAGCGAGAACCCAGACCATTTGTCCAAGAGAGTGTACGATTTGGTGTCAAACCAGCGTTTCACCACAGCCGTAGTTTGACGCCGGGCACCGTCCTCTTGAAAAGTAGTGGTGTTCCATATCATAACTATGGGTTATGCACTAATATCAAAGACTATTTTCCGGCCCTGTATTTAGCATGTGTGATGATATTATCCATTTTTTATGTGTAAATGTTTGCTATATAACTTTTGTTTAAAACTTTTGTTGTGAAAAAACTCTAATTGTTACAGACACTTTAAACTTATATTCAAATTGCTAGGCAATATGAACTGGGGCCGGGCCCGGACCAAGCATGGACAAAGGTGTACGAGCACGGATCGGGCATCTTGAAATACAGCACTTGAGTTACGAGGTTTGATACAGGATTTGTCATTGAATTGACAAAACTTGTTGGTTAATATATTGGAAGCAGAACTTCACTATGACTTTATAGATGTAAAATTAAACTTCTCGGTAATGTTGCCAAAAGTGCAAATTTGGTTTTTGTTGTTACTTCATTGATACTTGTTATGACTGTTTAAGTATGCATGTACAATAGCACAGTGGAAAGTTTTCTTGTTGCTTCACCTATAGTGTTTGAATAACATTTAGCTACGGGCATAACAGG
This sequence comes from Hofstenia miamia, assembly GCA_900660155.1. NCBI lineage: Eukaryota > Metazoa > Xenacoelomorpha > Acoela > Hofsteniidae > Hofstenia > Hofstenia miamia. Next base: position 1,070,043 of record CABFPE010000237.1, read on the forward strand.
CTTAGGATACGGGCCTGGACAAGCCTAAGGGTCTATTTTTACTGGTACAAGCTACGGATCATGCACTCTAGAATATTAATGATTTTGTGGCAATCAAATCATAAAATAAACAACTGGCTTCAAGCATTATATGCGTTCTCAAAAATTTGAAAAAGGTGATAGTTGCAAAAACTTGCTAGTAAAAGCTTTATTCTAAGAGGGAAATGTTGATAATTCCAAAAATTGCAAAACTGAGTTAAGATTTCAGATTCAAAATTATGGATATAATATAAGGTCTTAATTTTACTTAATTTTTTTAATAATTGAAATTAAAGGTGTATATTTGCAAAAGGTGATCATTAATCATTTTAGATCGTTTTCGGATGTAATTTGATGTACGTGTTGCAGATATATGCTCTTACTTCAAATATTTTCTGGCTCGTTGTTGAAGCAGTTTTATTGCATTTTTTGGTTAAGTCCATTACATTCTCTCCAAAGCCTTGGATAAAGTACTTCTGTGCGTTTGGCTGGGGTAATTCGTCAATGTTGTTACGCCATTTTTACATCGCTTATTTAGGGTGTCCTTTTTTAGTTGTTGTAGTTTTCTCATCACTCAAGGGAGTTTTCTGCGGAATAGACAGGTACGTATTATTTATTTATTATATGAATATACTACTATATATCTACATTTTCAAGTACATTGGACCATTTTCCTATTTATCAATCATGCATGCAATACGCTAATCCTGCATATAAAATCAAATTAATTCTACGAGAAGGCCTAGCATGAAAAAGCATCTAAAATACCAAATATCCACATGTGAGTAATAAAGAATTTGTATAATATACATGCATGAAGTCATAGGTTGTGTCATATTTCTTGCTAAAGTTTGATTTGGTTAGGTATGTGTGAGTTGAACATTGTTTGTGCGATTTTTTTGATTCCATTAGAAAAACATTCACTTTTTAATGTGCGCTTACATTTCAAACGTGTTTCTATATCATGACAAAAAGCAAAAACTTGTATATTTTGTGAAATTGTAGTTGGGTAATGTTTGTGCTACATTTTAAGCACGATAAAATTCAAGAAAACTTGGGTTTGGTTAAAATTTGTTAGATACTAATCATTTCTTTATTAGATTCTACTTGTGTGTAAATGTACAATGTTGATAAATTTCTTTGGATAAATGGATATAAATTTGCTTAAAATATATCATTAGTTGCATTCAATCAAAGCCTACTGTAATAACTACCTGACTTTTTTCAGTATCCAAATCAAAGAATTTACCATTATGATTATCTCTCCACTTGCTAAAACATTTCGCTATTTTGGGCACTACATTCAGATAAAATAAAAACATTTTTTGCATTTCAAAATAAATAAATTAATGAAAATTTAAATTCTAGCTAACAAATTCCATCTAAATTTTCAGACGTAGGATTCCTAAAATCTATCGCATTTTATTGTTTGTAAAACCCTTCAATTTGTTTAGGAAGCCATTGAAATTCCCTTTACTTTTTAATTCCTAATAGAAATAGAAATGAAGGAAAGTTGTAATATGGAATAATTGTTAAAAAGAAAGTCCTAATTTTTTGCATGCTAGAGTTTTATTGCCTCATTTTGTACTTTGTACTGTAAATTGTGAGTCGTGATTACAATACGCCATTATTTAATATACCATTGCATGCATCTGTGTACATAAATAGCACTATTTATGGCAGTTCAGTGTTTATAAATATCAATTACCTAAAATACAATTTTGGCAATGAAAAGTATTTACTAACTACATCCAGACATTAATGAATTTGCCAAAAAGAATGTAAACAATTGAGAGTTATTTGGTAAAGGTACCTGGGTGTCTACAAATCTTTGTATTTCACCATTGGGAAAAAATTAATAAACATATCAAAACTTTGAGGACAAAGATAAAAATTAATCCATAAAGGCAGAGAATTTTCTCTTAGTAATAACGTTGTCTTTCTATCCAAAAACTAACAAATCAAAATGTTAAATATAATACTTATGGATAGTTACGTGGCAGTAATAGCTATAATCAGTTTGTTTTGATATTAAATATCATTGATAAAATTCTAATTGAAAATTTTTATTAAATATTTGCATTAAAAATTACCAAATTTTATACTCCTGCTGCCATGTTTATCCAGAGACTTAATGTTCTGCATTCAAATATATATTTATTATCTAATACACGTTCTACAACATTTGACGAATGTGTGCATGAGAGTCCATAATTATTAAACATATTGATAAATCTGAGAAGTTACAGATTATTTTACAACAATTTAACTTAAAACAAAAATATGAGAGTAAGGCACCCATTAAATCACGTTAACAATTTAAACGAAAATTCAGCTATTCCATCTAGTAATACACTAGAATATTAAAAATTAAAAATAATTTGATCTCTATCGTTTCTTCATAAAGGAAATACTACGAAGTATAATAAAATCTGCTCACTTCCAAAGCAATTGTGCAAGAAATTCTAAAATAATTTAAAGGATGCAAATTGCTAGAAAAATATAAAATTTCATATTTCCAAAATACGGTAAGTATAATGTTTAGCAAAGTTGCATAATTTTAAAAACTTACTGAGTTCACACAGCTGTTGCAGTTTCTAAGAATTTCGAAACCACTTTGATATGAAAAGCTGTAGTATACGATATTATAACAAAACATTTGCTTATGAATTTGAGTTTATACTATATTGAAGACCTTAGTATAAATAGCTCTATCCTACAAAAAAATGTGGGAAAACAAAATTGGAGATGGCCTAAAACTTTGGTCCATGAAACATTAGAACAGCACCATTTTAATTACTGCTAATTGGGTCCAATTTCGGCCTACTTTATTATCCGTGCCAATTTTTTTTTAAATTTTCAGTTTTATAGACCAAATTAGGGTATCTTAGAAACTTATGGTAAGAATTACACATTGAAGTTCAAACATTAAGCTGAATTTTAGAATAGTATATGATATTAATTCAAACTTTTAAAATGTAAATATTATTTTTCAACACATTTTTTGAAACCTTTGCCCATTATTTTCAATGTTTCACACCAAACCCGGTCCTTCCAATGTCCATCTTTGGTAAAATAGGTTGAATGTATTCAACTTTATAATTAGTTTTCACTGTAACAATAGTGCTGAAAAAATTAACTTCGATGCACAAAAATACTAAAGGATGACATGCTCAAATATGTGGTAGAATGAATAGATGTTGAAGTTAAAAAATCGTGTAGAATGTTATTCAACAGTCTCCAATTACTTTCAAAATGAACAAAATAACCAAATTCTGAAAATACTCAGACATCATCAAAATTTAAATGATAACTCACCTGTATAGTATTTTTTTACACTCAGTGTTGGGATTTTGTAAATTTCTAAGAATTAAATGCGCTGCAATATATTTCTATTAACTTAACAAGCATCTAATTTTGAAGTAAATTTATGCAAAATTGTTTTTCAACCTCTAACGTTCTATTAATGCCATGCGTTAATTGATCTTTAGTTACATAAATCCAGCAAATGTCGGAATTCTTGGAAAATTTCATTAAAATTCTACCGAATCATATTTCAAATAGCATTACTGACTTATTTTTATACAATTTTAAATTTTCAAATCAACACGCTTCTCCTCGCCACATTAGATTATTCCCAATAGGGCTAACATCAATACAGGCCGGCATAGCCCTGGACTCACAAATCAGTTATTGCTTCCCCAACTCCATTTGAAGAATTCCAATTGCAACGTAGCATGGAGTTATTATATATAATTACTTCTCAAATTGATACACATCATCAAACCACTCAGCATAATGCATGAAAAAAACTTATCCTTTTTTATGATCAGTCGCCATTAGAAGGCTATAGCAGAATTGTACATTCTCTGAAAAAACTGTACCCAACCCGACCCATATAAATTGTTGAAATTCTGACACGTTACGACCCATATAAAATGGTTCTCATTCTGACCCGACACGGCTCATATTAAATGTCTTACATTCTGACCAAACTCGAAAAGCCATAAAATTAAAAGACGGAAACAATTTATGGTCATCAAATGATATATTGATTTTCAGAAGCATGTTTTTCTGCAGCAATTTCGAATTCTTTAGTTTTGTAGCGGTGGTTCTCCAAAACTATTATGACGTTAACTTTCTGATGACGGTGGTCTAATAACAAGCGCATTTATTGTTTTTAAAGCAAGTTTCAAGGGAAGAATATACTCTATGCATTTTCAATTATATACTGCAAAGCTCTGCTTATTGCTCTATGCGACTCCAGTATAAATTGGCATCATTTTGGTCGGTTATCATTTACGGCTCCATGTCAATGTTCAGAATCAGTTAAATTACAAAATTTAAGTTTTCTTCTAAAATAAGCACGACCCAAATTTTTATTCAATGTGAGCCGACTGACAAGGTTTCAGGTCGCCTCTAGCCGTTTACAACTTTGAGATAGGGAAAATTTAATTTTTACTTTACATTTCCTTACATAATACGTATTAAATGTTCTCTGAACACTTAAACTATTCAATTTCATTAAGTCCTCTTTTAAATTTTTGACAATGCATAACCTATACTTATGCTATCTACATGTAAATATCATAGAAAATCCACTAGCGTATTCACAAATTCACCTTTGACTACTAGCAAGCACAAAATACTTTACAAAGTGTTGTAAAATAATAGTAGGAGTGAATTTCACCACTTTCTTTTCTGAATGCAAAATTCTTTCGTTAAATTCACAAATGATAGTGACAACTACGTATGTACTGATCACCCCTAAACTCGGACCTAGTAACAAAAATATAATGAACATCAAATGAACGCATGGCTTTTTGCTTAGTGATCAAATATAAGTTCAACAATTCGTGGAAATCTGCATTACAAAAATTTTGTTTGTTTATTTTCAAAATTTCGAATAAATAAACACTACAGTACTAGAGATATGAACCCGAGTAAAATATACTTGCTGCCCGTCCAAAAACCGGTCTGGCTAAATTAAAAAAAATTGTAAAATAGGGTTTTCATGTCAAGTTCGAGTTACTCAGTCCGAATTCCAATTTTACGTTTCGAGTTCGAGTATTTTTTTTAAAGAAAATTCTGATTTCTAGTTTTTTCTAGTTTCGAGTTTTTTAGGGTACAAAAAACATTTATTTTAAAATAATCCCGAGTTTTATAACCTAAAATTAATTATTTGCGATTGATAAAAAATTAAAATTTAAAATAATTTAATTTTTATGGTACTTTCGAGTAAATTTGCTATCGATTTCCAGTTTTGATGATTTCTCTTCCGAGTTTTTCTGATCGAATTTTGCGAGCTTGTTCGACTTCGAGTTCTTAACATTCCGAGTACTCCAAAACCCCGTGTAAAATTTGCAAAATAATTCATAAAATATATTGTATCAAATGGTTTACAGGATACAAACAAAGGTAGTTAATGCTCTATCGGTCTACTACTCGCCTTCTAATTTGAGTTTTTCAGTTTCGTTATCAAAACTGATTCGACCGGAAAGTCCGGATCTTGCCTTACTATAATTTATATATTTCACAATATACCAAACAATATGACAATGATGATTAATGTTTTACTGGACACGGGGTCTTTATTATTATAATAAGATCCCATTGCTTGTAAGACTTTCTAAGATATGTAAATTACATTAATTCAATTCAAACGATGTCGAACATCTGAATTAATGACGTTTCCTACATTACAATATAATGTACAAAAGTGCGGTATTTTTATCAATGCAATGTCAAAAAATGACAATGAAATGGGACTCTCTGATAGTTATAAAGACAGTTTATTTTATGTTGTGTAGTGTAATATTCATATGTGATATTTTATGCTTTCTGGTATAAATCTCCATGAAGATTAGTGTTAGTCACGAAATACATATACATAGATAGATGTATAGAATAGGTAGATAGAAAATCCTTTCAAATCAATAAGGCTAATGTAATTCAAGCAATTGGTTTAAATAACTAAAGCCCTCCAACAACAACAAATAATCATAAAAGTTTCGAAGTCCATGTCTTATGCCATTATTCATGACCTACGTATGACCTACCCTAGAATACAAATGAAGACCACAGTAAGCTTACAGTATATTTGTGGCCAAAATTTTTGAAACAAAGTTTACTTCTAAAAATAATTCATTAATTGCTGCACTTCAAGACAAGTATACAATTAATAATATTTAGAATGTTGTTAGAAAATAGAAATATCTTAGTTATGGCCCTTAAATTTTGCCACTTCAAAGCAATTTATCCGTAACTGAACTTTTATGGAAATCTTCTAGTTTATATAATTTTATTTATATTTGTAAACATTTACTTTATATTTTCCTTCTATATAATTTGTGATTGGCTATAAAGATATTTAAGAGATTCTTAATATTTGAAATAATTTGTCTCTCAAATAATAAGATATTAATTTACATACCTTAGTCCCTATAAATCTATATTAAGAAAATGAGAACATAAAATATAATTTATGATGTTACGTATGCTCCCAAAGAATAAATGTTTACGTTCGAAAACGCTAAACATTTAATTCTTGCAAATAAAAATACAAAATACAATGTACCTAGTATATTTTATTTGAATTAGGCTCACACCTTTACACAAATATATGACTCATTTCCGCGTAACTACATTACACATTACCTTTGCATATTTTGAAATCCTTAAAATTTGAAATCTTAAATTTAATATCTAATATGAATTACATAGAAGCTTTTAGTTAATGAAAATTTTCGGTCTTAGTTTTACCGAAGGTTCATTTGAAAGATTTTTTTAGATGCTTGATACATAATTAGGAGAACTAATTAGTTTTTTTCTTTATTTCTGAAATTAACTTTTTGTTTCAGGAAGTTCATTCCAAAATAAAATTATACAAGCATATATATATATATATATATATATGAAACCTTAAAAGCATAAAATTATGTTGTTTATTGTAATTAGATGCTGGCAATACAAATCAGTATGCGAGGACTCCGCAGGATTAGTTTGGATCCCAAGAACCACATGGATAATATCAGTAATTGTAAGTGACGATTTTAATCTAATTAGAACGGATGTGACATTTAAATCTTCCAACATTGTGATATTTTTATATTCGCAATGCTAACAATAACACAAAGCCATGTCAAATCGGCTTGACGGTATATTGAATAAGTATTATGCTTATTGTTTTCCAGCTACTTAATATACAAAATTTTTACGTTATTGTAAGTACGTACACTTAGTTCAAATTTCATGTATTGAACACAAAATCAATATTTAAATCAACCGTTAACTTCTAATTAACATTTCATTCTATTTGTGGAAGGTGTCACTGCAAAAAGACGTATTTCCTTTTCCCCTGTCAAACTTTTTTTTTAAAAAAAGGGCTTTAATTTTACAAAAAAAAAAGAAATTTTTTAATTTTTAAAAATTTTAAATTTTTTATAAGGGCAGTCTGGGGTAGTGAAAGTGTGTGCATCAGATTTGTAAACGACCCGACCCGACCCGAGTTTGAGCACAGTTTTTGATACAAAACGAGCCCAAAGTGAGCTTATTTTAGGCAAAGCAAGTTTATAGTTCTGCTTGTTAATTTAATTATGGAGATCTTTCTTATTTTTTGCAGTCAGTATGCCTTTACTATAATCTTATTTAAGAAATGTTTATTAAATAATAGGAAGAGCTATGTAAAAAATTCTTTGAGCACAATATTTTAAAAAAAAATACCGAGAAAAACGACCCTCTTTAAAAGATTTTATGTGGCGAGCAGAGCCGAATTTACAAAAATTTAAAACGTGCCGACCGACCCGAGCCGACCCGAG
>CABFPE010000237.1:1101981-1122819 GCA_900660155.1 Hofstenia miamia
AGCAAGAATCAAAAAACTCCTAACCGTAACATAAGTGCGGTTTCATGACTGGCACAAGGACCCTTCGAATCGCTCCCGTGATGGAATCCAGCCACTACTCGACACAACTTGCTTAGCTGAACATTTTATTAAATATCAAACCAGATAAATGAAGAATGAAAATAAAATAAACTCCGAAGAATTTATTGTTCATCAATTTTCCTCTAAATTCTCAGCTATTTATTTAAAAAGTTTTCAGTACCTGCTGATTTTGAAATTTGAATTATTCTTCTGCCAATATGGCTGTTCTTACGTAAGCGTAATTTCGCTTGTTACAATTTGTCAAAAATTACTTAATCGGCTCTGGTATTTTTCTTAGAATGTACAATATTGTAACTTGGTTGCATCTTACAAAATGAATAGGATAATTAACTAAATTTTTACAATCATAATTCTGATCACTATTAATCATTTGACGTTAATCTCTTGTTTGCAGCTTATTCCTTTTGGGTGATGCTACAATTTCGCTGAAGGGCCAGATTAACAATCTCGAGTTACACATCCATCAGGAATGTTTTCCCATAGACCTCATTGTGGTCAAAACCTGCAATCAGCCTCTACCATATGATGTTATCCTTGGGAACAACTTCCTTGAACAAAATTCGTGTGTAATCAATTATGGAACCAACACTCTCTCTATTTGTGAAAGTGAGGCACAGGAGGAACTAATCACTACCTGTAACCAAGATATTTTGTTAACCTTCACAGATGTGATCATTTTGGAACCATGGCATTGGCAACAAGTTGTCATCACTATGAGCTCTCCTTACGGGGGGGGATGTTATGATTTCTGGACAAAGGGGAAAACGCCTCCACAGTTTGCATCTTTCTCTGGTTCTTTGTCACATTTCTTGTGGAAAGACCTACATCACTGTACTTAATAGTTCCACACGCCTGATGTGAATGGATTCCACAAAGATATCTATTGTTGCTACGCTGGTCTGACTCAAACCTAAAGCTGCAGCCTGTCTGCCTGTTCTTACTGCAATTCACAATCTCAGTGAACAGAGTGATCCAGTCCGGATCCCAGTTGTCAATGAGAAGACGCAAGGACATCTGAGTCCACAAGAAAGTGAAGTGCTCTCTGCCCTCTTATGCCAATATCACTATATGCTTAATTATGGATCAATCAGTGTTGGAAAAGCCATTGGGGAACAACATGCAGTTGAGATGAAGAGTGATCACCCCATTTGTTTGCCAGTTTGGAGGGTATCCAAGAATCTAAGAAAGGAGTTTGAACAGAACCTTAGCAATCTCATTGAAAGCGGGATTATACAAAATAGCAATAGTCTGTATGCTGCACTCATGCTGTTCATTCACCAAGGAGAGAAGTACTGCCTCTGCATTGATTTCCGACGATATTACAGTCAAAGATGCATATCCATTACCTTGCATGAAAGATTTACTCGATGATGCCAGCAAGTACAAATTATTTTTGTGCTTGGATCTCTGTAAATCCTATTCGCAAATACCAATGAAACCTGCTGACATTCTGAAAACTGCTTTTATTATGCCTTACAGCCTCTTTGAGTGGAAGTACATGGCCTTCAGGCTCTGCAACACTCTGGCCACTTTTCAGCATTATGTCACATGAGTACTATGGAATGGCAAACCTGGGATCACCACAATCATGGACAATATCCTTGTTGCTGGACATACATTCTCTGATCACTTAAGTAAACTGGGTCACACTTTGAAGATCCTCTACAATTCTGGACTCCAGGTAAACAGAAACAAGTGTTCCCTCATTTTGCCCTGAGTTACCTTCTTAGGTAGGGTAATCAAACCCAGAAGGATATCTATCAAAAATGACGCAAAAGACCATCTAGATCAAATTGAGACTCCATGCTCACACAAGGACGTTCAATACCTGATGGGCTTTCTTAACTATTATGGCTCCTTCATTTCTGAATTAGCCAACCAAACAAAGAACATCTCTAACTTGCTAAGAAAGAATACTGAATTTTGTTGGACTTGGGCTGAACAAGAGGAGCTGGACACTGTTGTAACATCCTCCACCTAGCTTGTTACGCCGTGTTTAATCACTGCTAAGGGATGCTTAGTAAACTGCGGGTGAGGTGTTACCCATTTGTTGATCCATCAAATTTCTCTTTCTTATTAACTAGTTACGTTAATTAAGTATTTAGGTAATAACCATCACTGTTTAGGTGACTGGGCAGTATGATGTTTCCTCTTCGGTTGTTCCATGGGCTCCTGCCCGAAGCCGATCTCCACAACACAGCTCCTCCTCTTCTGGAACGATGGTTGAGTCCACATCACCATCTCAGCTCAACTGGGATTAATTATGTATGCCCTACGTTAGCTCGGTGTGTGCACTCAAGTAAAGTTGTAACTGACTTAAGCTCAGAGTTGTAAAGTGTTTGTTGTTTTTATTTAATAAAGCAACCGGGCATTGACACTAACTGCATGTAATAAAATATTTAGAATAGCCATTACTGTAAAACTATTGGCTTAATTATACAGATAACAAACTTGCAGTTTCCTATACCTACATTTAATAGTATTACATGTGAGGTCATTTATCGAGTCAATTATAGTCGAGTCTCCTACATTTAAGAATATATAAATATCCCTAAGTGTCGACTATCCAGTCGTTTCAGGCATTGATTATTTCTTACATGTGTTGATCGGTAGTCAGACTAGGCAAGAATCGAAAAACTCCTAACCGTAACATAGGTGCACTTTCGTGACTGGCACAAAGACCCTAGAATCGATCCCGTGATGGATTCCAGCCACTACTAAACACAACTTGCCTAGCTGCACATTTAATTAAATAATCAAACCAGATAAAGTAGAAATGAAAATTAAATAAACTCCGAAGAATTTATTGTTCATCAAAATTATGGTTGAATCAAAGCTATTTATAAAATTTCTACAAAAAGTACCTGCCGATTTTAAAATTCAAATGATTCGTCTGCCAATATGGCTGTTCATACGTAAGCGTTAGTTTGCTCAATTTAATTTGTCAATTACCTCTTGATCGGCTAACAAGTTTCTTATTTTGACCAATATTAAATCTTAGTTGCATTTTACAAAAATAAACTAAAGTTCATTAACTAAATTTTTTACAATTAATTTCAATTGATAATCATTCGACGTTATTCAGCTTTTAGTTGCCTTTTTTGGATGATGCTACACTGTGAAGCAAAAGCTCCAACAGATTCCCAGTCTGAACACACCAGATTATATGAGAAATTCTTAGTTGACTGTTACACGAGTTCAGTCACCATCAGTGGTTTGCTCAGCCAAGTGAACAATGGTCAGGAATGCCCTGTACAATATTTCAGCTGAAAGCTCTGCAATGCTGAACTAAACTATGGAGCTACGAAATCAGAAATGCTGGCTCTTGTTGAAAGCCTAAAGAAGTTTCATTTCTTCATTCTAGGCCGCCAATTTGCTGTGTGCACTGACAACTCCATGCTAGCATGGCTTAAAAAATTCTCTGGCAACAAGTCAAACATCGTCATCTGATGGTTGGAATACCTTAATGACTTCTCTTTTACGATCACTCATCACCCTGGGAGATTGCATCTCAATGCTGATTATTTCACTGCTCTGCCAAGCTATGAGAGAGACCTGTGAAAGCCGCCAGGTGAGAAGACTCTGTTTGGATTTATCCCCACTTGAGAGTACGAGCTCCTCCCTGATATCAATGCAGATCAAAATGGGAAAGTGATCCTCCCTATTATGGTGAAGGAGGAGATTTCTGAAAAGGAGATTGCTGCCCATCAATTACATGATAAAGTTTTGTCCAGAATTGTTTTTAAGATCAAGAATCCTGATCGCACCATTAGTGACTTTGCTAAGCAATACTTTCAACGTTATTATTGGAAGCTTACCAAAGCTGGACTCCTCTATGTGCATAGCAGGAACAAATGTCTGGTGATCCCAGAGTATTTCAAGCAAGATCTTGTCTGGAATATACATGAATGTGGACACCTTAGGATTATCCAGATGGAGAGAACATTTAATGCTCATTACATTACCATCAGTATTAGATCTACAGTACAAGATGTAATTGGCAAGTGTGAAGCCTGCCTGCTTCAAGGAGCTGGACACTTTCCAGAGCAGAGCTCCATAGTCAGGTCGCCAAAAGAATGAACAAAGTGGTCCATATGGACATTGAAAAACTATCAAGGGATGAGCAAGGATTTCAATATCTGTTGGTCTTGATAGACCACTTTACCAAGTATGCACGGCTCATTCCCCTTGACAACACCACAGCCAAAGTCATCAGCAAAAGAATTGTGAAAGATTGGATCTTTAAGCTGAGGCCCATGGAGCATTTGGTCTCTGACCACAGTCCTCAGTTTGAGAACTCTTTAATGTCTACTCTCATGAAAGAACTAGAGATCATACATGATTTCACTACTGCTTACCATCCTCAGTCAAATGGCATTATTGAGCAACTGAACCACACCATCATTAAATTAATCAGAGTCACTTTAGCCCATGCCACTGGTCAAAATTGGAGACACGTCATAGAAGTGGTTGAATTCTTTTACAATACTGCTGTGCACTCCACCACCAAAGTAAGTCCTTTTAAAGAAATGTTTGGCAGTGAAGCAAGCACTCCTTTGTCAATTATGTTCCCAGACTACAATGAGCCAACTTTGGAGAACTTTGTGAACCAGATGCATAAAAAATTCCAAGAAGTGCACCTTTCTATCTGTCAGAACACCAATCAGTCTGTTATTCATCAGAAAAGAAATTTTAATAAAAAGCTGTATGGCAAACCCCACAAAATTCTGTATTTGCTTATTTGCCTTGTCAGGTCACTGATGCTAACCAGGTATGAAAACTTGCCACTAACTGGCAAGGACCTTTTAAATTAGTCAAGGTGTTAGATCACCACCAGTACTTATTACATAATGGTAAAGTTACCCATTTTCAGCAACTTAGACGAACAGTCAAAGATATACAAAATGCAGTCATCTATAATGATAATGAGTTTTCTCTCATCAATGATGGCATAAATGAGATAGAGTATTACGATAAACTCACCAAGTGTGAGGAAGATGACCTTACACAGGCTGAGTATGATAGTAACCTCAGTAATAGTAGCAACACTATAGCTACTCATATTTTGCATAAATGAAAAGCTAGAGATCAGAGATATTTAGGCCATTTAAATACCCAGGAGTGGGACCTTAACCTTATATCTTTGTTTAGCAACTATGAAACAAACTGAGAACCAACCCCCAACAAGACGCCAAGTACAAAGACGAATCAATATATGAGACAAAACAAAGTGATCAACAATGCCTAGATGATCAGACAAAGGCACCTCCCAAAAGTGAGAGCGCCTGGTGAAAGACACCCATAGCAGCCGCAACTATGAGGGGAAAATACTCTCTCCTCAGGAGCAGACTTCCCACAACTACACTCTGAGACAACTCTCTGAGTGAGAGCAGACCTTGGATGACTATGCACAGAGACAACTCTCTCCTAGTCCCAGTCCTTCTTCCTGTGACTCAGCTAGTATTAGGTCCTGCAAAGCTGAGGAATGTAAGGCCAAAACATCTAAGGTTGGTGATGAGATCTTACACCCATATTTTATTGCTACTCAGAAAGCAGTCTGTTTAGTCAGAGATAACATATCTGAAGAAACAAAGAATAGGTTGTGATGGACATCTAACACTAAGGATCTAATGTGTTCAGTTGACTTGATTCCCTTTGTCATAGATGCAGAGTGCAGACCTCAGATCAACGTGATTATCTGCTATGATTCTAAGATGTTAGCTGGCATGGCGTGACCTTACTGGTGAAGTACTGTTCACACTATGTTCAATAAGGACTTCAACTTGTCTCATCTGTGTCAGTTTCTGAACAGTAATGAAAAGATAAAGAAGTTTGAATGTGTTAATATTGACTTTGACAGCCTACTAGTTGTCTACTTTTTTGTGTTGATGAGGTGAACCACCCCCAAGTTATGGAAAAGATTGAAATAGCTTATCAACTCACCAAGGTGGAGAAGATACACCTCATTATGTTTTTAAAAGAAGAATACCAGGATACCATCCTGGATAAAGTTGAAAGTTTACACTTTTGCATGGAGAATTTCACTGTTCTGTACAAAAGCTCCTACCAGCCTACTAGTATGTATAATACTCACATAATCTTGGCCACTAAGATCATCTACACTGATCTGCTCTTGTGCAAGAAAATTCCAACACACTGTCTCACAGTCAATACTCATCTGATAATCAATATGTGCATCCAGCCTCAATCACTCAAGTCAATCAACATTAGCTCGCCTGGCCTTTGCTCTGACGTCTCTGATCTTCATGTCAGTTTTGTGTTTTCACAAAGTGCTACTACTCTACAAGAAATTGATGAGGTATGGACAAACCTGAAAGCTGATCACAGCCCAGAGACACAATGGCCTACCATTAACATTTGGAGCCCTACATCCCAGTATCATAGATCAGTCTAGAGAACACTTGCAGATCTATGTCTGCCCCACAACATGCAAGATCGTCAAAACTTCTTGGAGAAAATGTTCTCAGAAAAATTCGCTCCAGCAATCCAATCTTGTGGAGCCATGTGGGTTCTTGCCACGTTCCTTACAGTTGATCCTCATCTTCAGCTGCCTTTGGATAAAGCCACCTGAGAAAAACTCACGAAACAGTGCACCCATGAACTTGCTATTGGTCCTGCAGCCTGGAAGGTTAAGAATTGGTTGCTCCACTCTTGCTTTTTGCCTGCCTCGCCTGGGAAAAATAAGAAAGCAATGGAATGTTTTGAGAAATTTTATGCTCATCTTATCGGATTCAGTGGACCCTTTGGTCGCCTCCCACCTCAGATGATCGTCAACTGTTTAAGAGTCGCGTTTTTTGACTTAAATATCTTTTCAGACACCCTCAAAAAGTACATGTGGGGAGCAACCACTGAGACCAAGTTTCCTTCTCTTAACTCTGAGTATTCACCTTTGTGTACAAGTTGACTCATGCACTGTGAATATGGCTCCACTAAACAGTTTGTTGAATTGTTTGGTCCCTACAACGTCTTGAACTGTATGGAAATCTTATTCAACCTAGAACTGCTCAATTATCCAGAGTGTGGGTACAGTAAACTTACACAAACCCAGCAACAAGCTACCAAGGATGGCAAAGTCATCCCTATCACTGTTCTAGGGCAGACAATGAAAATGCCCCAACAATTTTACCATGAGGAAGAGCTTCTATCCTCCTCAGTGATCGAGGTATCACCAGGGATGAAAGCCCTCATCAGAGCTGTCAACTTAGAAAAGTTTTCAGGGGTTGCAGTCTCACCCAAGCTCATGCCTGCCTGGTCTCTTACCAACAATGAATGGATCTTAACAATTGAGCAACGCCCAGAAGAATTTGCAGAGAAACCAGTGATAGTTGATTGCATTGTTGAGCCCAACAGCGACAATGACATTCTAGGCCTCATGAAATGGTGCCTCAAGGAAATGTTAACTAAGGACGAGCTTGTACTTCTACTATCGCCAGGGCGACAACTCGCCCTGGACATAGAATGTACCACTGCCCACCTTCGTCTCTCCACTACTCAGATTAAAAATCTACGGAGCCATGGACTCCACAGCACTTTTTGGGATTCTATCAAGGATGCCAAGAAGGATGCCAAGAATAACTACCCTGTTACAATCAGAACAGCTTCCCTTTGGAACAAGTCTAGCTTTGCCCAGTTGGAAAATAATGTTAAGAAGAATAACCTTCTCTGCATCCCACCACTTGTTTGATGACACCTCTAATTCTGCCATCATGGAGAGTGCGCCAGGGAAAGAAAAAGGTCTCTGCCCATCTCGCAGACCACATTAACTATGTGTCTACCACCTCTGAAGTTAACAGATCTATGCAGACTAAGGAGTATAAGGACACCCATGATGCATTGCTAGAAGGTGGTAACCCTGAATGCATATACATCAGTGGAAAACTAACTATCAAGGATATTTTTCAGAAGGGCCAGCTTATCTCTACTCAACTAGAGAAAATTCATTAAACCATCAATTTGCTAGACCCTCATGTTGTCATTCTCTTTCAAGCCAGAGGTGACTTGATGTGGGCTAATAAAGCCAATACCATAACCCGCTATTATGATGTTATCAAGCGTATTGAGATCATTACCATGCTGCATGCTGCAATAACAGACCCGAAGAAATGATGCTGCAACAAGTAATCAAGTATTGCTTGCTCTTCATTGACCACGCTACCCATATGGGATCTCTCAGGGACGTTTTCCTTCACTTTTATCCTGATACCAAGATTAATGCAGAAGATGCGCACACCTCAGACACCAACGCCTTGATGAAGCTCCTTATCACACTCAAGGGCCTTTGTCTTTATGAGCGTTTCTATGATACCTTCACTTGGAAGTTAAACGTGTTGCAAAGAAACTGTCCTATTAGTTCGAGGCTACCAGAGCTCAAATACTTCAGATTACACAGTGAAACCATCACTCAACAAGAAGCATTAATGCAAGTCACCAGGCGGCCCTGCTACACAGAAGTTTAATCCTGGCTGACATATTGGCCAAAGAGATTATTGAAGAAGCCCAAAAGTTGTTGTGCGGTCCTACAGTCCAACTGTTACCACAGCCTTAACCATGCAATGGGGGGCATGTAGAGTCACTCAGGGCCCCTTTTTATTTTTACTTTTTTGGGGGCTCCCAAACGCAGTCCTAAATTTAGAACTGGATGGTACCGACCAGTTCTGGTCCTGAAGCCCTAGGAATCAAGTAACAAAGAGCAATATAGTTCAAACTCCTGCAGGACTGCTAACCGGCCCCTCCAACGCCCCCAGATTGGTGGCGGAAGCCTGGTGTCTTCCTACGTCGCCTATCAATGCTCGATTACAAAGGTTGGGGTGACAGGTCTTAATATGCCGTANGTGGAAGTGGCGGTGGAAGAGGTCGAAGGGGCTATCAAGTCGCTCTTATGGGGGGTATTTACAAGTTGTAAAGCACTAAAAGGTACTCTCGAATCATAAGTTTTTAAAGTGGGGGTTGCCAGCTCCTCTCGCACACGTGGGGAAACGTGTCTCTCCACGTAGGGGTGAGATGTGGAGGGCGTTGTGGGAAATGCTGTCTACTCTCCGAGTCATGGAGCAACGTGTCGCCCACACAGAATCGGACTCTCCTCAGCACCATCCTGACGTCCTCTTTTTCTTGCGCGGGCCTCATCAAGTGGAGAAACGTGTCTCCCATGCCTAGGTGAGGCATCTCGTTCAAGTTGGCTACCTTCCATCCTCCTTCTTACTCAGCAGCGAACAGGTGGAGCTGGCAACTCTCTTTTGCAATTTACTGGTTTCATTCCTAAATGGAGTTATAAGATTTAAATCCCAAATGTTGGGATCATAAGTAGTTCTCGCCCTTCTCTGGGGGAGCATACATGGTTCTAAGTTCTCAGAATTAACATTATCACAGTTGTACTCAGTGTCGGAAAATTCATCCTCTGAAAAACTAGTTAAATTATCATCTTTTTCATATACATTGACACCGTTGTCTACTAACGTAAATTCATTATTATCATCTATTATCACATGCTCTATATCTTTTATAGCTCGTTTAAGCCTTTGAAAATGTACTGTTTTACCGTTGTTTAAGGTATATGTGTTATGATCAAGCACTTTTTCAATCGTAAATGGGCCTTGCCAATCATTTGCAAGTTTCTGTACTTGATGACTATCTGTGGTAACTCAGGGCAGATAAGCAAAAACTTTATCACCGCACTTATGAGGCTCACTGTACAACTTTTTATTAAAGGTTTTCTTTTGCCTGATACTAGACTGATTGGTGTTATGACAAATTGTCAAGTGAATTTGTTGCATGTCAGTAATTAATCTATTCACATAGCTTTCCACATTCTTGTCAGCATATTTCAGAAACATCATCACCAAGGAAGTAGCGGCCTCTCTACCAAACATGGCTTTGAAGGGGCTAATGCCAGTTGTTGTATGAACTGATGTGTTATAAAAATACTTGACACATTCTACAATTCGTCTGCATTGTTTCCCGGCGGCTTGGGACAATGCTACCCTAATCAATTTGATGAGGGTTCGATTTAACCATTCTACCAATCCATTTGCTTGATGATGGTAAGCTGTTGTTAATTCGTGAATTATTTCCAATTCATTCATCAAAGCGCGTAAAAGATTACTTTCAAATTGGATCTCAATGATCTTTCATGCGCAACACAGCACTCTGGCGAAAACCAAATAGTGCCTAGCCTCTGACTGATTGAGAGTTCTTTGCTGCCTCCTCGCGGCGAGATCCGGATAGTCAATCCTAGTACACACCCTGTACGGGTTCTATGATTGATGAACGAAATGCTTAGAACTCCCCCTTCTGCGGAGCGGCGAACCCTTAAGGGGAAACTTTAGCTGAAAGGAAATGAGTAAAACAAAGAATAGAATCAAATACTTGCTACCACAAGGGCGTGTGGGACACAGGACTGATCAACGCGATCAGGGACGTCCTACCAGATTTGGTCTATTCAATGTTCGAACTCTAAACGACAATTTTTACTTTAATTTTCAGGCACTCTCAAATTAATTCAGTGCTATTTTGTTAATGAATTGTTAATTTTGTTAATTTTTGATTATTTCGAACCTAAGTTTTGAACTTAGTGATTGTCCCCTCAGAGCTTTAGAATTATGTGTAATTGCTGTTAATTTGTGGAGGCACACAGATGTTGGGGGATTTGGAGATCAGAGTCAGCCAAAGGCCATAGTGGAATCATGGAAAGGAACTGCGACGATGTTGTACCTAAATAGCATCTGATTAATTGGAATTAATACAAGTTAATGACAATGTATCTCCTGTCAGAGTAAAGAATTAATATCAGTACATCCCTACCCGCATCTAACAGGAAATAATAATTTAAAAGAATAATTAACTCTCTGTTGAAGCCTGGTAGCAGATGCTACATTATGTATAGAGTCCCAAAAAAACAAATTAAATTATAGATTGACTAGCCACTAGAAGCACATGAAATTTTTTACAAGGATAGGAAAATTAATCATTTGCAAAACATAATAAATGTTTAGTCACCAATGTATTATCATAATGTGAGATTGTTTTGATTAGTCGGCCAACAATATCATGTATTTTAGCAGAATTAGATGTATTCAAACAAGTAAACTTTCAAATGAAGTTGACCCTGTGTAAATTTCATAAATCCAATGAATCACTATAGAAACAAGCAAGTACATGTTTAATCAGTTAACCCACAATGACAATGCAATTTCTTTGATGACACTGCAACATTCCCATCAATATCCACAAGCTGGCAGGGGTCAAAGATCCCTTCTCAACCAATCAGGAAAAAATGTGATAAAGTCTCAGCCCCCTCTCAACCAATCAGAAAGAGTGTGATGATGTCTTGACATCCTTTACTACTAGCATGAATCTTGAATGCTAAGCTAATCTATTCTTTGAACATAAATATTAGTTAGCACAGTAAAATATTTTTCAATCAAAATATTATCCTTTTGAACATTGTGAAATAGTGAATTATATATTAATAATTAATCATAAATTATTAAAGTTATTGTAACAAATTTTCATAAAATATAAAAATTTAATAAATAAATGGTGCTAAATCAATTTTTCATATTTTAGCAACATATGTATATGTACATACAAAATCTTACAGATTCATTCACATTCCTTAGCTCAAACAGGAATGAATTTTCGCTTTTGCACTTGGTCTTTGCAACAGCATGTGTTTGTAATTCTGAAAAATGTTGAAAACATCTTCTTTCATTTTCAAGGAAGATTGCAATAAATCCTTTTGGACATTGTTGAAAAATATCTAAAAAATTATATGGAACTCTTTTCAATATTCAATGATAATTATTAAAGCCTTTTTTATTAAATATTTTCATGTTTATTAAAATCCAAAAGCTTGTTACAAATGTTATTTGTAGAAATAGCATAAAAAATGCGTTTTCCTCTCATAAATTCAATAAAAACTTCAAAAATCATATTAAGAAATAGCATGAAGTAATAGCAACACAACTAGGTTAGCGTTATTTTAGCTTAAGTATGATAAGATGAAATGTTTGATTAAGGCTTTCCATTTTTGAAAAATTTTACAAATGCATTTAATTTGCAATAGGTCAAACTTCTAACAAACTAAGATAAATATAGGATTTTGGATAAATATTAACAAAAACTTTCATCATAGTTTATGATGAGTAAATAAATATTAAATATATAAAATTCCACATATTCAAATTCACACATGCATTACATTTATATGAATAAAATATAATTAGAACAGACTGGTCAGTATCTGTAAGCATTGTCAGTCAAATGTTCTCATATAGGCAATTCAATATAATATTTTCATGTGTAGAGGAAATCTAGGTGTAATTACATAGAATGAGGTCATTGTAATTTGCTTAGCTTCAAAGTTCAAATCTTTTTGAGGAGCTTTGAACTGCTGATACTTACTATGGTCAAACTATGGCTCCTTAAGGATTTCAAAATTCTTTTGAAGGCCTGCCTTTCTGTGTGAGTATTATAATTCCTGGTGATCACAGGCTTCTTGTACTCTTGCACTTCAGTGGCTGTAATTTAGCCAGTTGCACAGACCAATCAAATCTTGGGGCCATCCTTCTAGATTTGGTCACATTTGGTATGAAACCACATTGGTGTATGCCCATGTAGACACCACCCAGATAAAAATTTTGGTTGTTTTTATGTCGTTTATAGTTTTTTCATACTTTTGGTTGTTGCAGCAACCACTAACATCATAATAACAACTTTAGTAATAAATAATCAGTGAGCAGATGCTTGGAAATAAAACTCACTTTGTTAATCTTATTACTAGATACTTTTATTATAAAAAAAGTATTTGCAAAACCTTTTTTGAAATTTTAAATTTTTGAAAATTACAATATACCAGATAACTGAATTTTCAAAATAATTTATTCATGAAAATTTAAATACCTTGAAATTGAATGTTAAATAAAAAAAGTTGCATTTGAGCAGAATATATTTTTCACAATTTAAAAAAGTACTATTTCAAAATTGTACTTAATTTTAGATTTTTAAATTTTTGTTAAATTTGGCAGATTTTTATTCTCATTGTTATCATTTATATACAAGACATTCGTTGAAATGTTCAAAAATGTTTGAATATGTTTGAAAGTATCTGAAAGATAATGGTCTGGTCTTTATTAGGCTTGCATTTGTTTAAGTAGCAATGCTTGAACTGTTTAGCAATATATATATTATTTTGCATATAAAAGTAATGCTGAAACAATCTTGTGACAATGTAAAACAATGTTGTATTACCTTTAAGTATTGCATTTTTCTTCATAAAAAACAACAAAAAAGCAACCTAATGTGATGCTGTTTAAGCAACATTGTTTCAACTAATGAAATGGTACCATTTCAACATTAAAACAACATTGTTTTTGATACATAAAACAACCACATAACAACACAAAACAATGTTGTTTAGCCCTTAAATTGTCATCTGGGCACCAGTGGTGCACTGGTGAGAAATGAGTGGGATAGGTGGCCATCAGTCCCCACCAGTCAACCACTGGTGGAGAAGTAGTGACAATTGCAGTCACTCATAGCCACCAGTGGAGCACTGGTATAAATAATATATTAGGTAATGCTTGCAAGTCAATTATTATTCATTATTGTGTTTCTTAGATCACATAAATATATAAAATTCATTGTGAAGAGCATTTTTGCAATTTTCTGCTTGCAAAAATTATAACATTTATGTGCTGAAAAAAATCTCATAATAATTTATTCATGATTATTCCCAGACCTTGAAATTAATGTCTATATTAGCACTTAAAATTAAGCAACATTTATTTTTAATTATTGGAAAAAAGTCATGGTTAAACATTGCAATTTTTTCTGAAATTGAAAATTAAATTTAAATTTGGCATTTTTGTATGTTTGTTGCTATTGTTTATAATAAAAAAGTTCTTTCCATTTTCCATTAGCAAATTAAAATCAATATGAATGCTAAGCTTCCTAGCATTCCCTCAACACTTTGTTGGACTGGTTTTTAAGCTATTTATCAATATAAAAGTTTGCTATTGTTCTGTTTAAGACATTTTTCTGATGCTAAATCTTATTTTGCCATCAGTTGTGCCACTGGTTGCTCGCCAGTAGTTGGCTACATGGGTAACTAGCACAAAGAGGTCTCCTACAGCATGGAAGCCATTGTTATTTCACATCTTTTAAGTCCAATTCTGCACCAACTTCTGTTCCTCACAATTGTTGATTTTGTCCTTTAGCATTGATTAGGCTGTGCTTAATGAAGTTTTATGCTCTATTGAAACAAAATTAAATAATAATTTAGGCCTGATTTATGCTAGAGGATGGCGAATTGGTCATTGACTGACCATTTAGATGGAAAGTTTTGTAAGTTTATTCTAAGATAATTGGGGAATTCTTCATGTCCCATCAGAGGGATTCTTTTTTTTCATCTTCTGTGGGTAAAATGGATTTTCCCTCAATCTAGATGGGTGTAATTACAAAAGTTGCTAGTTGGTCAGAAATTTGTGGGAAGCCTATAACCTGCAGTGCTTTCATTAACTGGCTGCTATTTTGTGGACATTTTATGATTTTTGAGAACTGTATTTTGTTATTCAGGTTGCTTATATTATTCTCTATTAGATTTTTTATTTTGGCAGCTAAGTTATTGTAGGTGAGTCAAAAAAATTATGCTGTCTCAAATGGTATTGATAATCCTCTCTCCTGGGGAGGTTCTGAAAAATGACTAAATATATTTTCTAGTAGTGAAAACTGTGAACTGCAAACAATTTTAAGTCCTCCTCTTCTTGTCATAGACAGTAGTGTCAGTAGCATTACTAATGAATAGGGTTCGGATTTTATGCTTTTAGCATAATTTTTATGTTTTAGCATAATTTACAATAAAAAGCATAAAAAGCATATTTCTTCGAAGTCAAGTTCTTATATAGTATAACATTAAATAAGCCAAAATGAAACAAAAATATAAAACTATGAATGATTAATTTTTATTAATAATCAGAATAATTATCTTATCAATCAGTTCTTTCTCATATGAGTCATATCAGTACGCTAATATATTTTGCAATTAAATTTTATTGTAGGTGAAACAATTGTGTGTGAGAGATAACAAATCTCTAGACTAGAGTAAGCGTGGCAGTGCCCTTTAAGCGGAGTAGGGAACCAATGAGAAGCTGTCAGCCATATTGGTGTGAGTAGTCAGTCACGCGTGCACGTGACGCTGTCCTTGTCTGGATATACTCGTCATAACAAAAACAAAATAAATTTAGTCGAGATTCAACTTAATGGCATCTGCTTCAATTCGCAAATATGCTGCAGAATTTAAATGGCTGTCAATAGACAACAATCAATTATATTGTTCTTCGTGTGCAACGCATGTTTCCGAGAAGAAGAGCACAATAAAGCTTCACGAAAAATCTGCGAAACACCAAAGATTTCTCAATTCAAAGAAGATCCAGCCAAATATTTCTTCCGCCATCGCCGCATCGTCGTCCGTATTGGAGAAGAATAAACACTTTCGCAATCGAATAACGCAAACTTTTCTCGAAGCGAATATTCCTCTCAACAAATTGAACGAACCTTGTATGAAAAGTTTTATTCGAGAATTCACAAATTTTTCTTGTCCCGACGAATCGACAGCACGCAAGTTTTACGTTGATAGAGTTTATTCTGAAAAACTTGACAAATTGAGAAGTATTGTGGGTGAAAACAATATATTCTTAGTACTGGATGAGACTCCCGATAGTCAACATCGCATGGTCCTCAACATTATGGTTGGAATATTGTCAAATGAGGAGTTCGAATCGAAAACACCGTTTCTTTTATCTTCTATATTTCTTCAGAAGGCTTGCAACAATGAAACGGTTTCTCAAGCTTTAATAACTGGTTTGCAGCTACTTTATCCTGACGGTATTATGTTTGAAAAAGTGATTTTACTGCTGACAGATGCCGCACCGTACATGGTAAAAGCGATGAAAATATGTAAGTCGACATTTTTTCCAAAAGCAATACATGTCACTTGTTTGGCTCACGCTATCCACTTAGTCGCAGAATCTGTCCGAAACAGCNGCTAATACTGGTGGCTTTAGCTCAATGTGTCAAATTGGTGAAGTTTTGCAATGCAATGCCAGTGATCTATCAGAATGTCCTAAATTATCTCCGAGTGATGTACTTTGCCTGACATACGCACCATTGTCCACAGCCAGCGTCGAAAGAAGTTTCAGCAAATATCGGCATTTGTTGACAATGAATCGACAACGATTAAATGAAGATACACTCCGAAAGCATCTTTTCGTGCAAATCAACAAACATCTTTGATGATTAATGATTTCATCTCTTTTTTAAATACATTTGTATGGAATATATCTAATTGTTTTCAAATTTAATATAGATTTATATCGTTAAATTTATATTTCTAAATAAAGCATAAAAAGCATAATTTTCCTATATTTTGAGCATAATTATGCGATTTTCAAAAGCATAAAATCCGAACCCTACTAATGAGCATTACAAAATATCCGGCAAGGATATACATGACGCTTTTTACAGATGAAAAACATCTGAAAGCCTTCAGATTTGTCACAAACAATGAAGATGACAATTGAAGTTAAAGAAACGTAATCTATTTTTCAAAAGAAATTTCCTTAAAATAGTTACTGATGCAAGCCAAATAAATATCAACTCTGATATTGTGAAATACATTTTGTCGTCCCAAAGCATTGCATTATATCACAAACATTAAAAAATATTTCCACTTCCATTAAGTAGTACGCACTATTTCAAACGTGTATAAAATAAGTATATGAGAATTAATGTCAATATCTGTTGATAAAGCCGAAAATATTATTCCAGTAAATTCCGTTATATTTTGTTAACACGAATCTTTAAATCAGAAATCACTTAATACAACCCTTAATTAAAACGTATTGGCAAATATAGCCAACGCACACTCAAGTATTTATCAATACTATTTATTTGATCAATTTAGCATTCTAAAAGTATTCTTTTTGTATGACTTAAACAATACTCAAATTGAAGCAGACTTACAACGAATTAACATTTGTCATCGGGCTTAAAAATTTTCTACAATGGCAGCCTTATTTTGACAAATGTGCCGTTTTTTATGGAAATGTTGAACAACTTATGTAAACACCATTGAGTTTCTGAAGTTGTAACAATCATTGTCTGATTTTGGAATTATAAAAATATCATCCTCTTAATTATTTTTGGTTCTTTTGATGTTAAATACAACTGATACTTTATTAACAACCATTGTAGAAAAAAAATTGCTTTCCGTAATTTTTATACTCAAATTTTGAATGTGACAATTGAATCCAAAGCGGACAGTCAATTGATTCAATTTACTGTCTTGAACAAGACGGAAGAAACTGATCTAGATAATGTAACAAAGCATGAAATTGACGGATTCCAATTTTATTGGGTTGTAGTTCTGCAGTACCCAATACAAATAAATTTCAAAATCCTGTTCGTTTACAACAATAACCACGACAAGAAGCCAAAATATGTAATGCACAAATGCATATCACCAATGATTAAAAATTGCAAGAGATTTAGAAGTGATGTTTATTGTGTGTATATCGATGCAAAAGTAATAGAAAGTAAATCGATAAAGAGAACAAACATTTATTAGTTCGTTTTCGCAATTCCTAAAAAACCTGATAATCTATATTAGAATACACAGATCAGGAACATGGCTAGATGTATTATTCCATCTTTTTTAATGTTAGCACATCTAACAAGCGGAAACAATTTTTTTCAAATTCATTCAACCAGAGCAAGTTTGCGAGATGATCTGATGTGGAAAATCACACTAGTTCAACAATTATTGTGAAATGATATTTTTACTCGTTGAACTACTGCTGAAAACTCAATAGCAAAAAATTGGCTTTGTGATTGCTGAAAACAGAAATAATTTTTTTAACATCACTGTAGATTCAGTAGTGCCACTAATATTCTAAAATACCAGGACAAAAGTGTGCATTGAATATGGAATTGTAACATCAATGGGAGCACTAACTATTTCTGTGATATGCTGCTTAAAAATCTTGTGTCTCCGTTCTCACACAAAAGTGTCATAACAATAATCAAAACAAAAATAGATGTCCAAATTGTGGATAAGTAAAAAATTGCATGTCGTGGTCAGAAGAATGCAAATTCCCTAAACATCGTTATTAGTTTTTATCCGACAATATAAATGATTTCGACAAAATAAAATTTAATGTGTGAATAAATATATAAACGAAGAGCTCAAACATATCGACCGGTGAGAAAGTAGATTTTGAATAGTTGAATCAAACGACTGGACCTCGAAGTGTAGCGATATGGGGTAGTATTGCGGAAATGGCTCCAGGGAAAATTAGAACTATACTGTCAATTTGTATATCGTATGATTTAAGAGCTGAAAATTGCGAGGTTGTTCAAGCGATGAAAATTTTCTCGTCTTTTACACTTTTAATTTATGGTTCAATTAACTATAATAATAATAATAATAATCAATGACTTTATTTAGCCGCTGAAGGCTTACACAACAAGAAAATAAAAACAAGTCAAGTTTTACGGCAGCGAGGACAGTCACAGGAGATGAAATAGGAGCAAATGGAAGAGTAGGCGAAGTCGGAGAAGGGCTCAGCAAAGAGGAAAGCCATCAAAGATTTCTTGAAACTCGGTGGTGGGGAAAAGAAATCAATCGCTGTTGGAGGGTTGCGAGTCAAGATGTAATTAGCAGTAGTACAAGCACGATTGAAAAACGAGTGAAGGGTGCGATGTTTCTTTGTACGACGAATGGAGAAGGTGACAACATCATCAGNCCCTATTTATAGTGAAGCACCAATAAATAAAGTTAGCATATCGTTTTCTTGGCAGGATGCATATAGCTTTTTTCTTATCGCCGACTTTTATTTTGTAAACGGCTCAATTTTTACATCTATTTATATTTATTATCGCCTAAGTACAAGTATATAAGTTTACATCTATATGCCGAAACCCATCGCCAACACAATTAAATAATGGAAAAAAAATTTTATACACAAAACCGCAACACCCACAAAAAAGATGAACTTCCGCAAAGCATAGTCCTAATGAATGAAAATTAAATTAATTAATCATACTTAGAATCCTCGAAAATGCAAACAAACCAAACAACCGAAGTCATAGCAAGGCTAAGCAATAAAATGATAGATGCATATATAGGAACGGCAAAGACAGTTGGAGTTTCGTATGAATTTATTTTAATAAAGTCTAAGGCAAGTCAAAACCCCGGAAGAAAGAGTGAAATATTGGAGTACTGAGTTCATATTATGGAACACATATGATGCGCAACGACACGTTGCAAATTTTGGTTGCACAACCGGAAAAGTCTTACTGTATCGGTGGAAAACATGAAGTAGTCCATAGAGAATGCTGAGGTTGGGGAAGTCAGAAGAAGAAATTTGACTATGTTCTCAGACACCTATGGCAACTATGCAAAATGGAAGGAAAGGTAGCTCCCCAAAAATACGCTTTTGCAAATATCATAAGCAACTCGATCAAATTACAAACTCGTAAAATCTTCAAAGATACTAGAAAAATACTACGAAATAAAAAAACATTGTAATACGTATATCGTGACGAAAACCCAATAAATGACTTGTTTAACATCCTACACAAACACCTACAACTTCAATATTTTTCCCCAATAGAGGCGACCTATTAGCATAGAAATCGACATTCTACGAAGTATAAAAATGATAAAGATCATAATGATATAGGCTGAAAGAAACTACCATAAATAATTACAGCTGATCTTGTAATTCAACCAACCTTACTGTTACGAGCAGCGTTCACATATTTATACTGGGAATAAAAAATCAAAGACAAAACTCAAACAAGCAATACAAATTCAGCTATGGACACTTCCGACTGTACGAAAAAGTCTTCAATGTTATTATGAAAACAGATAGCTTCAGTAATACAATGGCAATCAATTACGATATTTCTTCTGATACAAAATCTACTAAGAATAAGTGATCTACGTTAGAACGCCATGACAAATATTATCAGCTGATAAATATTCTTTGAAGTAGGAATACAAAATCTTAATGTTATTAGCTAAAAAAACAATTCACCCGATGCATACTAGGCATATAAAGGTAGAATAACAATCCCCAACATTACAAATCTCAGAGATCCACTTCAAGCAATACACACTGCAAACTTTCCTGTACCTTATAAGTCCCAAAATAATACCCCAAACAGCACATTTGTTGTCATCATAGTCAATGTTACTCAATGGAAGAGCGGTATAAGATGTTGAACTGGCTTGTTGTGTACTTGATGATGGCCGACTTGAACATTCAAATCCGCAGGTGTTAAAGTTTCTCAGTTTCTCAATATAAAATTGATTGATCATGAAAATATTTCATTTTTCTCAGCAAAGCCACATTTGACTAAGCTCGCTTTAAATGCGCTAGCACCGCTTCTGTGCCAACGCAAAACAAAATTGTGGTCTCACATTAGGCAGCCTGCGAATGGATGATTGGTCTATCTTGACAATATATTATCAGTAGTTTTAGAATGTTCTGTATGCAAAAGCTCAATATACTACATTTTGGTATTCCATTTTCTTTAAGAATTTTACTTTTACTCCTTAAATAAAAGACGGTGATTTACTCAGAGGAATTCGAATTCAATTACAAATTATTGATCACAATAAATAGGTGCTTAGACAAGTTTTCTTCTGTCATGCTTATACGTCTTTGAGTTAAAATG
>CABFPE010000238.1:0-10975 GCA_900660155.1 Hofstenia miamia
ACGCGAACCTAACGTTTTTTCTAGTTATGTTTACCTTAACGGCAGTGTGCGACGGTTTCGTTAAGTTAAGGTTTTTTTTATGACTGATTTTGACAATATGTAAATAGAATTTGTATATAAATTAATAAATTTGCATAAACAAACTGTAGAAATTACCATGCAAATCAGGTGCAGGCAGTGTACTAAAGAAGCACCTATAAATTGCGAATAAACCATTTAGCACATTTTTGAGTAAATCCTTTACGTGATTAAGTTAAGAGTGAATGTTTGGAGGAGTTGCTACTTACTCCTTAATGAAAGCGAATTTGAAAGCACATGTGAAACTACTGAACAACAGCGAACAAATTGTCCATCTAGCAGGTACTCCAATCCATTTATACATTTTAATTCACTGCTTTTAAAATCTGATGAAATATCTCATCATTCGAATGCAATGCTAGTAACTGAGACATATATATATATATATATATATATATATATATATATATATATATATATATATATATATATATATATATAAATGCATATATATATATATATATATATATATATGTAATTATATATGAAATCATTTTTTGAGGAAATTTATTGTATATGTATATTGTCATTAATGTGTGTTATTTTCAAATGAAAACTATAATGCAATGATATTTAGTTGATAGTTTTAAAATTTTCAAAATTGAGTAGCTTTCAATAGGGAAAATGCTAAAGTATGGCAAGAATATATCTGATTTTTTGAACATTCAATGTTTGTGTAGAAGGCACTGAAATTTTTTTTGAAATTTTTACTTGTTAAATATTTTTTTAAAACTTTAATCCTCTGTATTTTGAATTTATGCTAGTTTGGTGAAAGTAATTTATTATTATTACCTCCGCCAAGGAGGTTATGTTTTTAGTAGCGTTGGTTTGTTTGTCTGGGAGCAAATTTACGGAAAAAGTAATAGGTGGATTGACCTCAAATTTTCACCAGAGGTGCGTCTTTCTCCAAGGGGGGAATTCATTAAATTTTGATCCGGGGACACAAGCTACGTGGTGGTGGTCTGCGCTCTCCGAATGCTTTTCTAGTTTAAGTTGAAATTCAATTCTAAGTATTGAATTGTGTTTGGAGTTTACAAACTTTTACTTAAAAAAGTGTCTATAGATGATGCTAGACTTCTGTTAAAAGTATGGCATCAATTTTAATTCGAAATAATTTATTAAGTTATTCAATTTTAAAATTCATTTAATTGGAAGCCCATTTTTAATCTACACCATCTTGCTTAGTGTAAATTGAAATATATATATATATATATATATGAATTAACTAACTTTATTGTATTTACATATCTATATTTTCAAAATTCAAATTCTCTATTAAATATTAATGTTTAGAAATTATGTAGGTATTTGGGAGCAACTATTTCTTTACTGCGATGTCAATCACGTCTTCATGGCATATTGTCATGGTTGCAATTGAACGATTTTTGGCAATATGTATCCCTGTGTATCATCGCGTTAGTTTCAATAAAACCAAAATATTTCTAACAATTGTTGTTTGTTATTTCCTTGGATTCTGCACAGTAGTTCTTCATGTACCAATTCTTTTCAGGATCGATGCAAATGGCATTTGCAGCACTACATTTTTTGAAATTGACAAGTGGATTCAAAAGTTTCAATCTATTTTGTCTCTAGTGATATATGCTTTGGCACCATCAGGTATCATTGTGCCATTGTACATATTAATAATTTCAAAATTGGCAAGAGCTAAGAAAGGTTCGAGTGTGAATAAAGCAAGTGTAAAGGTAGTGAAGACATCACTTGTGGTATGTATCTTACATGCTTCATTTTTAAAGAGAAATATTTAATACATATATATATATATATATATATACTGTTGTGGTCAATTTAATATTAAGAGGTTGTGATTCGAAAATCAGAATACAAACTTTGAGAAAATAATATTTACAATATACTACACTAAAATTTAATGATGTAGCAATTTTCATACATTTAAAATAAATATTAATTTGTTGCTTGTTCAATAATTGATCTTTGTTATGGTTCTTAGTTATTAAAGCTTCTGCAATCTTTGTATTGGGTGTTCTCATTATTATATTAAACTTGTCTTTTTTAGCACATATATTTCTGACATTGAAATATATATTGGCATTGAAATTTGCGAATTGAGTTTCCGTTATAATTTTACTTCTTCCTCAAAAGATTTTTAAGCTCTCATGATATTTATTCATATAATCTATAACTAAACTCATGACATCTGGAGGTATTGTTTATTTTCCAAGATGTAGATCAATACCAAATCAATAACTAAGTTTTTGACAAAGTACTTCAATTTCATTAGATTATGCCTTCACCGCAGAAGCAACTTTATCTCCCTGAAACAAATTACTCTATTGCATAATTCCTTATTCTTATAAGGTCTAGTCAACTACTTTTACATATTTTCTAACAATTTTTCAAAGCTTGAAATTCTTCGCATACTCAATGTTCAGCGAAGCAAAACCTCTAAGATCAGTGTAGTAAACACTAAGCCCAACGATTTCTTATTCTGCAGATGGACTAATGTCTAGAGCAAAACAAAACAATTTTCTCTTGAAAATTCTCGCAAAGCTGCGCGCACAAAAGCTCGCCATCTGGAAAAATTTTAAATGTAATGGATAAAGGATAGGACACTCCTCTATCTTAGGGTGTTTTCAGATTTTGAATTTCATTTTTTAGATCGTGATTTTGAACAAGCCATCACAGATTTGAAAAAATTCACTGCTTTGAGGTAAATATCAAAAATTGTGTCAGCAAGATATACGAAATTTGTAATGATTTTACAAAGACAGTATAGACTATTCTATCTGTTATTGGATTGCAAGATTATTAATTTTCAAGGATAGTCAAGCTGTTTTTATTAATAATGCAATGGTGCAGGCAAATAGAAATTATATAGAAAAAACTTCAAGTAGATTTGAAAACATCAATGTGTTGCAACAAATTCCTACCAGAAGTGCAGTCGTGGTGTCTGAGTCGTTTTATTAGATTTTAGCTGATGTTTATAGATTTTCATAATATAGGATATCAAATTTATACATAATATTTATGTAATATACAGTAATTTCATTAGTTTTTGTAATTTTCTTTAAAAAAATATCTACCAAATAGCAAAAAATCGGTCATAAAATTTTTATAATTATATTTCATATACATTAGTAAACGAATTCGACTTGTAATAATAAAATTTTTCACTGGACTGAAAAATTACAACATAGATGATTAATTTGTTAACGGTTTCTTATAAATTTCGAACAAATTCGTTATTCTTGGGATCAACAATATTAGTAATTGTAATATTCAATTAGATAGAAATTTTATGTGCAACTGACTGTTTGCAGACACGCCAATAGTTTGAACAGCATCTTTCACTAATGAATTTTTTAAATTTGTCAGAACAACTGACGGATTTGTACAGTTGACTTATATTACATATGTTCTTAAAATATAACGGATGACTGCATATATTGTAAGCTTGGCTAGATATGCTTACTATTAAATGTAGATTTTTTGTATATTGATTCATTGCTTAAATATGAATTATTTTTTTTGTAAAACTTTAAAATAGTCATTAACAAATAGTTCTTAGATTAAAAAATCCCAGTATAGTGGATATGAAAAGCGTAAGGTATAAATTAAAGTAGTTAGTATTCTTTATAAGGACAGAGGATAAAATTTCTTCCAAATATATTATCACATTAAAAACTCTTAAGTGATTCAAAATGTCTTCATTTTGTAACGCTTTATAATTCTAATGAGCAGTTTCTCATGAATGGCATTGTTAATCATAAAAATAAATTTGTACTTATTGTAATTTTGATGCTGTACTTTTCCAATGTATGAAGATTCGTATATTCGTATATTAAGTCTTCATAAATTCTGCAACTGTAATTTTTAAAAGAGTCCAGTCCGGCAATTCAATGAAACTTCCATCTGCAAATAGTTCATTGCCTTTAAGTCAGATTCAAACAATTTATTGAAAAACTTCGATTTATATTAGTCTTAAAATCCAGTCATTTATACAAAAATCGAAAATGATGACACATTCTTCTTTTTTTCCAGTTGATTTTCTTGGTTTGTCTTCGAAGTATGTTTGTTTTTATACCATTTATGCAAATTTGTTCATTCTTTTTCCTTTCTGTCTTATTTCTCCAATATACAAAATGCAATTTCATGAAATGTATCCTTTAATATTTTTCTATTAGAAACTAATAACAATAGCCGGAATAATACTTATGATTTTAAGTAAGATCAATAAATTTTACAATTGATAATATCTTGATACTAAATCATATACTATATTTTCACAGTGCAGATGCACAGTAGAAAATTCTCTGATATGTTTTTTACAATAAATTCGCTATGCTTAAATATGTCATTTAGGTGTTTATTGCCTTTGTTATTTGCAACTATCCTTCACCCTTCTTTTGGGCTTGGAATATATGCATGGAGAATCCATTGGATTACAGTACATGGTATGGGCAATTTCTAATAGTTCTTATGTCTGTCAGTGCTTGTCTGAATCCTGTTATATATGCTTTTAGCATTCCAGAATTCACTAAGGCAGTGTTGATGAAGCAATTCTTCTGATTGTATACTCTATATACCTTCTTTTAATCATAAACATTTGTTGTATTGAACAGAAGTGAAGATAATTGCAATAAAATTTACTAAGGCCTGCAGTCCTATTCATAATATAGGGATTATAATCTTCCTCTGAATAATTTATAAATATAGAAAAAAATTGAGAAAGAATTTTAAAATTTGCATCGAATTGTAAACTGATAACATTTGCATTTGAATGGATAGTTTCAAAAATTAAACTAAGGCCATTGCAAAGCGCAAAGTATATCCGTCAAAATCTATTGAAGAATTGAGCAAACAGGTTAAAGATATTTATTGGAGATTACCAAAAGTTTACACAAAGTAACATTCCTTGAGATTTCTTGAAAAACTTTAAAGAAAATTCATTTTTAGTAAAATATTTATAGAAATTTATTTAAGTTGAAGAATCTTTTAAGATAATGATTGTTCAATAGATAAATTCTAAAGAAGAAATTGAATTTACTTAAAAATTCTTAAATACATTTGATTTGCATTTTATCTTTTGAAAGAAAAATATGCATGTACATGACATATAGTGAACTACATTAAAGGTTTGGTAAAACAAATACGATAAAAGTTACATGGTACTTACCATTTATTTCAATTGGAATATTCCAATAAATATTAAAATGATTTATACAAAACTTCACCACTGATTTAGTTTGAAATCCCATTTCATATGATATTTTTCATGTCAGTTCTAAAAATTATTTGCTGTCTAAGAATTTAAATTTCTTTTATAATCTGCAATGAATTTTGGTAATTCTATGAAGAAGATTCTTACAAAATATGCAAAATGTTTAAAGTTTTTTAAAAATCCTTAAAAGCCTTTAAACGTCCTTATATTTTTTTGCCAATTTCTTCTCATAAATTGATGAAGGTTTCTCAAATGATTCATAAATATTTGAAAAAACTTTCGACTATCTATCATTGCAGAACAAATTGAAGATTGTTGATGAGAACCTCAACAATTAATTTTTTCCAATATGCTGTAATTCAAACCGGAATATGTATTTAAAAAAAATTTCAGATTGTAATACAACTTCTTTCATCAATTGTGCATTTATAGAACAGTTTAAAGAATAAAAGAACATCTAAGTGAGCACAAAAACACAGAAACCTACCAACACCCTCATAAAGTTAAAGAAAATAATTTTAAAATCATAATAAGAAAATAAAAATACCAGAGACCAATATATTGAAAAATAAG
Organism: Hofstenia miamia; assembly: GCA_900660155.1. NCBI lineage: Eukaryota > Metazoa > Xenacoelomorpha > Acoela > Hofsteniidae > Hofstenia > Hofstenia miamia. The sequence continues at coordinate 5,852 of CABFPE010000238.1, forward strand.
ATAATAAAGAAAATTCAATTTTCAATAAAATATTTTTGTTGAATATAGCAAATCTTCAAAATAACTGACGAAATTCAATTTACTTAAGAACATATTCATTAATATGTATGACAGCCTTGATTTGCAGTTTCCTTTTGAAGGAAGATATATATTGAAATATATTGAAAGTTGTAAAAGAAATATTTGTTACTCATTGTTTATTGCAAGGGAAATACTGTTTATGAAATAGTATTCCTTGAAATTCATAATGCTCCATTTAAGATATTTTTCTTTTTTAATGTTGTTTCAATTTTTGATGAATATATACAATTAAGAATATTCAATTAAAATTTATTATGAAAAAAATTATTAACACATTGTTGAAGAATATGTATAAAGCCAAGTTTTATAACTTTCAATTACTTTGATTACTATGAATTTTTATTTTGTGATTGCTCAATATCAATTCTTAATAACTTTGAGTTGCAATTAATGTTTGCCATTGAATAATTCACAATTTTCAAATTTCTTATGTTTTAGTATTTTCCCCTAAGTGCAAATGAATTCACTAAATGTGAACCAAAAAAAAATTGTATTTGATTGAAAATGTGAATAGCACCAGTCAGCACAAAAAATTGTGTCAGGTTGCAAATTTTTCTTGTTGTATTTAAAAAGCAAGTATATTATTAATACCTTTCACATCAGTAATTTTTTTAGGATAATAAAAAATGGTTTGAGCATAGCTAAGACGTATTGCTATAGTAACACAAGATTCAGTACTGAAAATATAATTCTTGAAAATAGGATTTATGCATGGGTGATGTCCTCATATGCATATCTCTGGACAAATATTCATTTAAAATATAAGTGAAAATATTCAAAATTACAAATTTCTATTTAAAATATTTTCAAGCAGAGGATTCCTGTTAGATAACAATTTTCAATATAGTGTTTACTTAAACTCTGGCCAGGAAAATACACCAATGCTGCATATTTTGCAATGACAGCGAGTTTTTGATGTGCATCAAAATAAAAGGTTGTGAGATGAGTTGCAGTGGGGATTTAATCGTGGCAATAATGATGTTGTATTAGAGTGCAATAATTTTATTGTATATGTGTGGTTCCAATTCTCAAATTGAAAGCTTCCAACTTTGCTTTGTTGTTGTGCACTTGTCTAATTCTCTAATCCAAGAAGCAGCAAGCTGAGATGTAAACTGCAACAGAGTCATTTTTTGAAAGTGAATTGCAATACCTTGGTTTTCTTTTTTAGCTCAATTTTTTACATAATGATATTGCCTCTTTGCCGAGGCATGCTGGCAATGTTTCTTCTGATTATTGCTAAAACTATCTGATTACATTATAGCATCGTAGTATCTTGTTATGGAGTGTGTATTACGTTGATTTCCTTTCAGCTCATTGTTACTATTTTGCAGTCAAGGCTGATAACAAATAACAAGCACTGGTGGGTTTAATCAGACACTGACAGGTGGCTTAATTATATTTATCTTAGTAAAAATAGATTCACTGTAATAAATAATTTACATTCTTGAACAAAATTTTTCCATGTTGCCCTCTTAATACGTCAGTTTTTTCATTTCATAAATATTTGCTTAGATTGTCATATTTTTATGAAATCCTACTAGTAGTAATACAAAGGGAGACTTGGTTCCAATGGGACACACTGAAGTTTTCGTAACATTTGGCTGACTCACTGATATCAAGGAGCAGTTTAATTAGTGATTCACACACTTGACATTTTTAAGTTCCCTGACTAATGGATTTCAACGAGCATTTTAATTAGTGATTCACCCCTTTGTGACATTTACAGGGTGAATCATTTTTGTGAAATTTACGTCTGATTTTTACAATGATTCATATACATGTTGGTCCATTTTAGTTTACAATAATTAATAATCATGCAAAAATATATCGCCATATCACAGGTTCACATATGAACCCTGTCATTATTGCTGACTAAGTTTATCCTTAAAAACTTTCTGGAATCTTGTATTACATGCAATAGCTACATTTCATTTTTCAAATATACTGCTATTTCATTGTAAAAAATTCCATATGTTTAATTCATTTTTCACAAAACAGGAAAAATATTCATTATACTTAAACATTAAAGGTATAATATATGATAAAAGCAAACTACTTTTCAGAAAAAGTAAACATGTTCTTATGCATAAAATCAAGTTAACTTTACAATCATGTGCAATATAGACTTTCACATTAAAAGCAAACTACATTTTCAGAAAGAGTAAACATGCTTTATGCATAAAATCTATTATTATATAGTAGTTTTTACATGGTGATCTTCTTCTCTACATTTCTTTTTGGTGTATACGGATGTTTCATGACTGTACACATTATAGACTGTTACATCTTTTGTTGGTTTTGAACATGATTTTTCAGGTTGTACAAGTTTGTAGACTGATATATCCTTTCTTGACTTCACAGATTTTTCACTTTATTTGGTTCATGCTTTTGCATGGATGTATACATTACATGGGTTTTCCAGCTTCCAATGCTTTGTCAACTTTTGCACGTTTTTTCACTTTTATTTGGTTTATGACTTTGCATGGGTGTATACATTACATGGGTTTTCTGCTTTTGTAACTTTAATGTTTAAATATGATGACACATTTTTTATTCATAGTTGATGATTTTTCCATTGATAGATATAATTTCCAATTGCTAAATTTAGAAACTCCGTAATGCATTCACCATTCTAAACATATAAATGTTTGTAAATAGTGTATTATTCACGCACAAAAATACAGGCGTGTGGTATTTAAAAGTTAGAAAATTACAAAGTAATATTTTACATAGCATAAACAATGTCTATAAAATTGCTTAGCCATAGCAAACTCTGCCGAGTTGGAAAAAATTAATACTTATTCTTGAGTAAATACCATCCAAGTGACACAACAAAGCAAAAATTTATATGTATAATTTTTAGTTTCAGTAAGCTACTAGATTGTTTGTTTTTATTGAAAGAGTTTGTTTTCTATTTTCATATCATGATGTGTAAAGCCTTTCATGATGATATTATGTGGTAAAAAATAATTAAATATAGTGTATTGTTAATGCTATACAATTTATTCAACTATGATCTTATTTATTTTTATAATATTGTATAGCAAAATTTTTGCATGAGTAGTTAAATATTTATGCAACATCATTATTTTTTGTAGAGGTGGAAAAACTCAATTACCTATACATAGGCTCAATAATTAGTTTTGAATGAATACAAATGAAATTAATTCATTCACATGAAATATGAAATAGTTTGATGTGCTCTTAATTCAAAGTTTCTATTTTTGTATGAAAGCAGTGAATTATCAATAACATAATTATCACTTAATAATTGACTATAGAAAAGAACTTGTTTCTAATCTAGAAATGCATATTTAAATGGAAAATTTATGAAGTAAAATATTAAAGAGTTTTTACTACATCGGATATGGCATCAATATAATTATAGTTGATCAAATTGGTTTGTCATACACAAAGAACATGTTTTTAAATTATGCAACTTTTAGTGCTTGACGTAATCAAATAAGCATATTAATATTAATCTTAGACGAATTTACAACATCCTTTTCAAAATCAACATAAAAATGTATAATATAATTCCAAAAATTCAACTTAAGCTCATAATTCAATTTCAAAAGATGCATTAAACAATGAAAAATTCGAATTTCAATTTCCTGGAAGGTAAATAAAATAATAATTTTACTGTAATATCTTTTAGCTAAGTATTAGCCTGGGAAGCAGCTAGTTATGTTCTCAGTGGGGCTGCTGTTTCTTGAATTGTTCTGTTCAAACCACTTAAATATGTAAACCTTCAATTTTGCCAAAAATTTATTGAATGATGTTCTATTTTTAACTTCTACATTTGGAAAGTTGCTTCTCTTTTTATTATCTAAATACCAGGTCGTCTTCAATCTGAGGTGCAAAGTTCCTTAAGTGGTCCTTTGCAATAATACTCATGAAAATGGCAATTGGGTTTCAAATTTCATGATTATCATACTTTCAGTGGTGTCAATGATTGTACTGATTACTTTCAGAAGCACCATTTTAGAAAATATATAATTTTAAGAAAAATGGCAACTTATGTATAGCTTTATACTTAAACAACAATGTAACTGTTAATTCAGCCTGAATTTGGCAAACTGAGAGTATTTTCCTTATATATTTTTAAAGTATATATATATATATATATATATATATATATATATATATATATATATATGTATATATATGTATATCTATATATATATTTATATATATATATATTTATTTGTAAATATATATATATATATATATATATATATATATATATATATATAAACATAAACACATTCAATAAACTTTTTATTTCATTATTTTAATCTGAATTGACAATCATTAATTTTAATATTGGGAATTACTAACTATTACAATTAACAATTGGACGATATGAAACGGTGCTATATATTTTTAGCTTAAATATTTTTGGTAATTTAATGCGGTAATTTTGACCGTTGCAGACTATTATTTATTGTACCCGTCTGATATTTACTTACATTTACAACGGTATGTGTTTATGTTCTTGATAATGGTTTTTGTTTCTATATATTGGTGTGAATTATTTATTTTTCTTTTTTCAATAAACTTGTTTCACTTTTTATTTTGATTTTGCTTTAATCTAAATTATGCTTTTCTAAATGACTTCCGCGTATTGAAAGTTAGCCTAGACGTGTAGAGCAGACCTAGCACTACCCTTACCTTAGGGCTAGGTATCCGGTTAGGTGCTTTTACTTGTTATGCATTTCATTTGTTAACTAAAATTTTTATTGCAACCACCTAAATTGCAAGAGATTAGAAACACATGGAGCATAGGTTTTTTACTTAGCACGTAGGTTCCACTCACTGCACCCAAGAATATAAGAAGACTCTTTTAACAGGTTATCCGTTTTGAGTGGGCCGAGTGTGGCCACTTTTCAGTCTCACGATATCCTGTTTAATTTTATTAGGAAGGGGTACTATAGCAGTAGAAGTTTCAACACGAAACCTTCATATGATAAGTACTTAGGACTGCTCGCTGATTTGCATGCCAATGCCACAGTATATATATATATATATGTATATATATAT
>CABFPE010000238.1:93956-112864 GCA_900660155.1 Hofstenia miamia
TGAGTTTGTGAATTAACATGTAAAAAAAACACGATACTTATTTCCGTGGGGTGATTAGGAACATCACTAGGAGAACAGCAAAGCAGAAAGATACAAATGATTGAATCTTAAAAAGGTATTGAATTGAAGAGAATCAAATTAATTCTTGTGATGATGAAAATGAAGAACAAAATTTATTCTTGGTGGAAAATTCTGATACTGGAGAAATTCAAAACTGAAAATTTGATTTGTGTTAATTTGGAAAGAATTGAAAAGATTGACAATGATAGTAAATATCAAGCTTCATTTCAGTGTTTCTTCAGACAGTCAGTCACTGCAACATTTTCATTTTCGTAATAGGAAGATATCAGTGATTTCATTTTGAATTAGATTGCTATATGATTTTGTAATTGAATATAGCTGTCATTACAGATTTATTATACAACTTTGCATTTTAAAACACATTCACTGGATCTTTTTACTCAAAAGAGAGTGTGAAAATTAACACATATATATATATATATATATATATATATATATATATATATTTATAGATTTGTGTAATAAAAAGATTTCTCTTTTAAAATGTAAGCAAAATATTCTTCGCACAATGAAGTTATTTTGTAGCATCCGGATATTAACACAGCGAATTTTAACATATGTTTCCAATTTGAAAATTATACACATGTTCTGCGTGGGCTCATTATTATGCATTCAACTAAATGGCATTATATCGGCTATTTATTCATTTATTGGGAATAAATCGGGATATATATATATATACTATATGTTTGTATTTATGTATGTACATGTATATTTGCATAGCATGACCATCTATCTTTATATATCGAGCACTGAAATGTGAAATTTGGAAAAAGGTACACAAGTACACAGAGGAAAGGGTCACTTAATCCATATTAAAAAGCACCAAATTGTTGGTTCTAAAATACTAGATATTTCCCAAATTTTACATTCTTAATAAGATTCTATTCAAAAATATTTTTGGAAATATTTGAAAATGGAATGATTTTCTACCATATATTTTTAATTGTTTTTGTTCTCGTTTGGCATTTTCTTATTGAAAGTGAGTCTTGATATAAGTTTATATGAGCTGTTGGACTCGGTTTGCTGAAAATCGCAAAAATTAAATTCAAATTCATGTTTTTTAATCCATATAAAAAAGGCAGCGCTTGGCACAGAGGATACTAGGCTTCTGAATGTAATACCACATGAGCTAAGCTCGTGATAAAAATATGAAATCAAATAGAGGGGTGTTTTCTCGTCCAGAATTATTCATGCCCTATTGCATGCCCAACTTAAATCTCATTGTTAAGAAGATGATATTTCGGAAGAACAATTTAAGTCCCACATTAAGCCAATCAGGGGCCCTGAGGTGGAATGTTTTCGAAAAGACCAAAATTCCTTGAAATTTTTTTAAAGTTTAATGTAATCGCACACATTTAAAATTTATTTCGGAATGAAGTTTTTCTTAACCACGTACTGGGATATAGGGGCAAATGAAGATCAAAATTTAATTTATGCATATTATAACAATGGTAAATAAACTTTTGCATATTTAAGTCACTTTTGACTGCCAATTTTGGAATCTTTTGGGAGTTAGATTTTAGTTCATCAAGCAAATAATACATAACTTACTATCAATCAGAATATGTTCTCTATCATATGCAAGGAAAACATTTAGGCATTAACCAAACATATTCGATATGCAACTTTCCTTCTGAGTAACTAATACATTTTGAAAAATTGAAACTTGCAATTGAATAATTAACAAACTATAAATTCAAATGTATACAAAAAGGATACATAAACCCAAGCAAAATATTAGATGGCCATTGGCAAGAAACAGCAAACTTGGTATATTTCAGAAAATATATTGCCAGAATTTTGAACTATAAGTGCATCTGCTTTGAAAATTTAGTGGACTTTATATAAATTTACAAATTATTGAATTTTTTTGAAAAATGAAGTTATTGTTGTATTTTTTTAAAATTAAACACCACAATATATCTAGTTGAAAGTAAGAGATATTCAGTCAGGTAACTGAGATATGTATAAAAACACTTACTGAGGGCGAGATATATAAATGAAGATATAAATTTTTACATTTTAGTTGTACTGACTGATATATATATATATATATATATATATATATATATATACAATATTTACAGAATTACAGTTTACCCATTTTATTGATTATTAATTCTATTGAACCGATTAAAGGAATATATTTTTTATGAATTCGAATTTTATTCAATTCGTTCGATTTCAATTGGCAAATTACTCCATAGTGGAAATGTTTAAGAAAATATTTTTAAATATCACTTTTCTGAATTTATGAATTTATAGCTCAATTAAAAAAAGGGCCTACTTTCAAATTTTGACTATCATTAAAGTTACTAGATGGTACTTGTACATTTAATAGTTGAAAATATTGCCAAATACCCGAGGAATTTGTACCATACGTAACCTGCTTATATCCTGATTCATGGATCTTAGAACAAGATGGAGCAACTCCTCATACCTCAAAATCGACAAAAGAATTTTTTACCAATTATAATATTCAAGTTATGCAATGATCAACGAATTCGCCAGATCTATTACCCATAAAGAACCTGTTATATTTTCAATACATTTTTTAAGCCTCTATTGGTCGTTCGTTTGTTATCCAAAATGTGTTTATAATGTGGCTACTTTTTTTTACTTGAACTATAGAAGTCCTCGAATGATAAGTTAAAAGTACAAATAACCTTAATTGCAGTTTGCTGAAAATTGAGAACTGGTTTCAGATATCCCGAAGTTTTATTAAGAAAAATATAAACAATCATTATCAGAATTCATAGTCGAGTAATTATTATCAGAAATATTTGCTGCTCATTTAATTTGTGAGTAGATTTTAGTTTTTTAATGAGTGGTTTATGTCATTAACTGAAACATTACAGTATCTATAATGACTTAATACTAGAGAGTTATCCAACATTGATTTCATTTGGCATTTACAAAATTTCGTCTATATGAAATAGTTTTTGTTCCAATTGTCCTTGATGTTGATAGTCCAAGTTGATGTTGACTGCTACTCTAAAATATTTAAAGGTTTCAACTTGAGTAAATTTTTACCCGAAAAATTTAAAATGTGTGATTAATTTGTCATAAAGAAAAGAGACATAACACAGATTTCTGTTTTAGTGGAATTTACTGCTAATAAATTGTGCATAAGAGAGATTGCTTTAACAAACCGGGGCAGTATTTTACCAAACCCGATAATCAGTATTTTGCATTTTTCCAAAATAATTGTTTGAATTACCATTGAAATAATTGACAGACAACGAAAAAAACAAATGTCCTAATATAGCAGCATGGGGAACAATTAATAAGTCTTATCCCAATTTGCAAATATGCTATTAACTTAAGTTGACTTTATTAAATTTTTCCAATTAGAATCAAAACCAATATATTCTAGCTTCCTAGGAATAATATAATGATCAATGGTATCAAATGCTTTGGACAAACTGATAGAAGCAATTTTTGTCAAAATTTTTATTATAGAAATAAGATCTCATATTTTAAGTAACGTAAAGTAGAGAATCAACAGCGAAGTGACCTTTTTAAAAGCCAAATATTCGAATGAATTGATTTATTATAAATGTAAAATTGGTAAAACATTAGATTTTTGAAAAAGTTTGCAACAGGCGCGATAATTGATAATTTTAACTTTGATGGAAAGGTATTTAGTTTTATGGCGTGATTAAAGATAATAATGAATTTTGCCCAAATACATCATGCCTATTTTTCAGAGGGTAAGCTTGATTTATTTACTTTTAGCTTATATATAGCTTGAAAACTTCTTATCCAGTCACAAATCGGAATGAAAAGAACTATGCAGTTATACTTTTTAAGAATAGTATTAAAATATCAAAATAGCTCCCAATGTCCCAGATATTTGCCTTGGTTAATGAATTTATCATTACAGGAGTTAGTAACATCCTTGGATTTTAATAGTATTTCTCCATGATAATTTTCAATAACATGCAGGTTTATGTCCAGTTCATTGTTGATAAAGTCATACTTACTCCTAGGCTTACTTATTCTGCATTTATTGAATTTTGCTGGTCTGAAGTCTATATTAGATTTGATCTTTGCAAATTATATGACAGGGAGGTGCAATAGTTTTATTTCATAAGTAAGTTTTTTAGATTGGGAGTTAACTTGGAATAATTCTCTTAATTGAACATAGTGGCGGCGGAACGAATTTTGATGGGGGAGGGGAAGTTATATTTAATACCCAGCATATTAACTAACTTAGAGGACATTTACTGTTGAAATTACGTATAAATTTTAGAAAGCATTTTTCTGAAAAGTTGATTTTGAGTGGAGGGAAGCAATTGCCCTCGCTTCCGCCGTCACTGGTTAGGCAATATAAGTTTACATTCGTGGGGAAGGAATGCATAAGTGAAATAAGCATGGAGTTTACATGCTCAGATTGAAAAACCCTATTCCAAGATTCATTCTCTAGCCCAATTTCTATTACCGCTGGGTCTCTTTCTCGAATTTCTACTCAATTTTTTTGTTTGTGTGCTTTATGATGTTAGACAAAGCGCAACTCATAATACAACGATCAGAATAAACACATTAACTGCATTCAAACTTAAAATCGTTACTCTTCTCATGTCAATTAAAGTTGAAGAATTACTTAGTCTAGTTGGTAAATTGTAATTTATTGTGCGAAAATCAACAGCATCAAGTAAAGAATTCAATTTATCTCTTTCAGTATTCTTCAGATTGTTGACATTCCAATCGCATATCACTATCAATGACTTGTTTTCTTTTAAAGAATAGTTTAATTCATTTTCAATTTCTGTAACAAATGCATTAATGTGTTGTTTACTTCGACAATAAAAGGTATTAAATAACTAATAAATGCTTTTTTTGCTGAATGCACATTTTGATACATAGACTCTAAATATTTCATCAATCTTAGGTCAAATCGATTTATGGGCCTAAAGCATTTTGGAATTAACATAACATCACTCAGCCTCAGATTTATTGGCAAGATTTAGGTTCCCGTCATAATGAAATAATTCATAGTTATTGGTGCTGTCCCAATAAATTTCGGTTAGCAAAGTCTGAATTCTAAGATTGAGTTTTTCCAACTTGATATACTAGTTCATTGCATGAATAGTTTAGTAGTGAGATTTTGGATGTTAAGATAAGCATATTCTATTTGGGCAACAGATACTCGCATCATTACACAATAATCAGCGAACCTAAAAAGCTTAGATGTTGAAAACTATAGGTTATGTTCAAGTCTGTTTGAGCAAAGGAATGTATAACGATCATTGAGAATACTAAGTAACAGTTTTTCTATGAAATGTTAAGCTATATGGATTTTACTTTTAGAATATACTTTACAAATTGCATTTTGACAAAGATTACGTAAGGTAAATAGTGGGTATTAGGGGTTGGAATTCTACTGAATAAGTAAATTTTCCAACTTTTAGGACGTAAGTTTAGGGATCAGGCATTTTGATTATGCAAATTTTGCATAAAATAACCATACGAGAATTCAAAATGCCCTCCAAACTAAACTTTGACAAGCCATACTGATTATAATAACACAACTTCTATAAACTTCCATTAGATTTGCTTTGAATGATGAAAATCAATATGTGTTCTAAGAATTCTTGCGTTTGATTTTTTAGTCCATCATGATTTATTAAAAATATGAGCCAATTTAAACGATCAAAAAATTTTAAGTCCTAATTAATTAGGCAGAAGTATTTTTCTAAAATTTTCAAGACCGTAAAATACTGAAAAGCAAGCATAAAAAAGAAGAGCTTTTACTGAGCTATCAGGCTAAATTGTAGAAATATACAATTAGAAATGACACTGTTTTATCAATTTGATTTTAGACAGAGAAATTTTTACACAATCAAAGAAACATTAAAACTTTACTGAAAGTAACCTCTGAATTTCGTTGTTTGATATAGTCATCTAAATTAACAAGAATTGATCAAGTATAAGACATATTTTGCGCTCTTTAGGAATGTGTTTGAGACCATTTTCTACCTTGCTAAGGGAGTTGCTAGGGGATTTTCGAGCGACATGATTCGTTTAGAAACCATTTATTATCTGTCATCTCATAGGTAGGAAAGATATAACCTCAGATTTAAATTCTGCATGCCCCTAAAATTACAAAAAACACAAAACTATAAAAATGGGAAATCATAGTGATTCGTGCCCTTCTATCTACCTTAAAAGTAGAAAAACAAGCTTTTATTTGTAAACATCAATTAGGTTTCTGTACTATCTCTGAGGTTGTTTTTGCTGCGTTTGTTGCATGATATCATTGCGGCCAATTGTAACTAAGATTTTCTTCACATTATTCGAAGCTTTATATTCTCTACACTTGCAAAATTGATTGAAAAATATCAGTGAATCATATAAAAACAACAGCAAAATGCGATATTAGCAGTGGTAAATTTATATTGAAATATTGCAATAAAAGATTTCAAAGACTTACATAATTTCGATGTGCACTACTCATCCGCATCTCCCAAATTTGTCTTAAAATTTTTTTGTCAAATAGTTTCTTAAATTTTTCGTTATTTGACGCAGATCTTATATCAACATGAGATTGCTACATTTTACAAGCTGCATTTGAAAGATATTTTGCTAAATAAACTATTTTATTTGATTAATTATCAACATTTCTATATTTTTTCATATAAAAGTTATATTTAATTTTAGGTATTGGGTACTTTCGTCTAATTAGTTTATATAGTTATTGAAATAGTAATTTATCCATAGCCTGCAAGATTTCTTTTGTAATTTATGTGAATTTAATATATGTGTTTTTGTGAATTTAATGACGCTATACAGATAAATCATCAGTTATTTAATTGTTAACATTTATTTTAATAAAGATTCTCTTATCTTATGTTATCTTATATACGAATTGAATAAAGGCATACTGCTTGTCATAAGTCAAAACCAATGTATTCTAGCTTTCTAGGAAGAATATGATGATAATTGTTTCAAATGCTTTGGAAAAACGGATAGAACCTATATTTTACAAATTTATATTATCGAGATAATATCTAATATTTTAGGTAGCGCGAAGTGATCTTTTTAAAAACCGAATTGAAAATTCGAATGAATCGATTTTTATAGAGGCAAGTGTAAAATTGGTCAAATGTTAGATTTAGGAAAACTTTTGCAACAGGCAAAATAATTGATAGATGGTTGAAATTTCAAAATCCTACAGTGGGTTATCTCTTGTATATATGGTAATAACATTAATTAATTTTAACATTGATGGAAAGCTATTTAGTTTTATGGAGTCATCAAGGATAGAACGTGAAGGACTAATGATGAATTTTGCCCAACCTTTAATAGATCATGCCGATATTTCAGAAGGTCAGCTTGATTTATTAACTTTTATCTTATTTATAGCCTGAAAAACTTCGTATCGAGTCACAACTCGGAATGAAAAGAATTATCGGTTATATATTTCAAGAATAGCATAGAATTAAGATATCTAAATAGCACCCAATGTCCCAGAGTTTGCCTTGGTTAATGAATTGATCATTACAGGCTTGATAGAATTTCTCCATAGTAATTTTCAATAAGATGCAGGTTTTTGTTCAATGAATTGTTGATAAAGTCCTACTTACTTCTAGGAGGCTTACTTATTCCATTAAATAGGGATTGCATAGATTTTTTGTTGCTCTTAAGCCCATATTAGATTTGTTCCAATAGTTTAATTTCATAAGAAAGTTTTGAAAACTCGATTTTTATACTTGATGCGTTTTTAGATTGAGAGTTAACCAGGGGAGAACTAACATTTCTGTGTTTAAACAAAATTCTCTGAATTGGACATAGTGGCGGCGGAACCAATTTTCGTAAGGGAGCATATTAACTTAGAGGAACTTTACTGATTAAATTATAAAACTTAGGGAGCATTTTTCTGAAAAGTTTATTGTAAGGGGGAGGGGAGTAATTGCTCCTAATTCCGCCGCCATTGGTTAAACAATAAAAGTTCACATTCGTTGTAAAGGAATGCATAAGTGAATTGAGCATGGAGTTTACATGCACTGGGTCTCTCTCGAATTTTTACCCGCATTTTTTGTTTGTATGATTTATGTTGTTAGATGAAATGCAACTAATAATACAATGATCAGAATAGGCGCATTCACTGCAGGCATACTTAAAATCGTCAATGTTCTCTTGTCCATTAAAGTTGAAGAGCTACTTAGGCTAGTTGGTATATTGTAATTTATTGTGCTAAGATCAACAGCATCAAATAAATAATTCATTTATCTCTTTCAGTATTCTTCAGATAGTTGATATCCCATCACTATCAATAACTTGTTTTCTTTTAGAAAATATTTTAATTCATCTTCAATTTATGTAACCAATTCGTTAATGTGTCTTTACTACTGGGACAATAAGAGATATTAATTAATCGATAAATGCTTTTTCGTATTTCGATCCATAGTCTCAAATATTTTCATCAATGTTAGGTCAAGTCGATTTCTGGACCTAAAGTATGTTGGATTTATTGATACACGCAAATTCATGTTCTTAAATGCTATTTACTTTTTTATTAATAAAAAATCACTAATGAGGGGCAGTGCATACTACGTATACAGACCAACGTAGAATAAATGCATAAATGTAATTAATGGCAAGTTTTAAATGCAACTAAAGGTATTTTGTAACAGTACAGCCTTAATATGGGAATGAGTTCTCATTCTCTGTTAACATGAATTGAGAAACTGTTAGTTACTAAGGAAAGAAATTTCCAAAGATCGCCCAACCACTAAGGGAGGAGGCGTTTCCTACAGAAACTTGGGAAAGCTCGCAGGTGACAGCGTGTGTTCGAAACTACTTCTCCGACTGAGCCAAGAGGCTCTAGACAGCCTTAATAATGCCTTATAGATGCAGGCTAAATTTTTGAAAACATTGTCTGTAACGTAGAAAAGTAACATTGCACAAGGGTTACGATCATATTTTTTGTAAAAGAAATTTCGCATTGCTTCAAATTAATTTGCAATTTTCAACCCATGACTGACTTAGTATTAAAAACTTGACTTTGAATCACCTCTAAAATCTGAGCTTTTATAGCAATACATTCAAGACACAACAAAGAAATAATATTAAATAGTAAAAACATTTTATCAACTACCAAAAACGATTTAAATGCGTATAATCAAGTATATATATATATATATATATATATATTACATTTACTGTGTTTATGTAGTTATGTGACAATATTGACGACTGTCTATCATTCCACGAAAATTTTTCTTTTATTTGATCGGATGAATTAGTTATAAATTTGACCTTTCCAAGATCATCCCTGTCACCTCAAAAAGAGCCTGGTAGTACCAATTTGGTACACAATGAATTTAGGCAAGTTAAATATTTTAAAATAAGCATAAATAACATGCAACAATCTTGTTGTTTACCCTTGTTTAACAACCAAGAAACAACCAGAACAAATATTTACTGGAGTTTGCAAATTCACTATATATATAGCGAAACTCTAATCACGAAGTCATATTATCAAAATGATTGTGATATATGTTTTCGCAGTATATGTGGTTTCTGTTTGCTCTTCTGATCTATGCAAGAATTTTGATCCCTTGCCGTTCAAATTTGCTCATTTTTCAAATAAACTGACCTATGACGTTTTCTCTACAGATGAGCCAAGTAAATGCAATTTGAATGAATTTAAAGAGGTCAAGGATTTGACGAAACTCTGGGTCCCAGTTAATGATTCTTCAATTGGTGGTCCATATTACAACTTTGCTTGGTTCGTTACTTACTTAGGAGACAATCCTGTTGCGCCAGAGGGCTACTATGGTTCTGCGTTCGTTGATGAAAAAACTGGTTTAATTCATGTTTTTTATTTGAAGGGCGGTGATTCAGGTATGTTCTATTAATGACTTTCGAACTGTATTTACCGTATTATTTAGGAGAAGTAGACGCTGATTATGAAATATGGCGAGTGTTTTATGCTGCAGATTCCGTTCACGCAATTTATGTGTGTGACAGTCTCGTAGAAGAAAATGCTACTCCTCAATTCGTTTATGTAACAAACACCAAGAAGACTTTGGATTCAGACACTCTTGCAGCGATCAAATCTCGAATGGGAGATTTGGGTTTGGATTTAACTTTAAAAGTTATTGACCAAAGTGATTGCTCTGAAACGTTGGATTATGCTTTGAAGTGTCCAGCTCCCGATTCGCCGGCCGACATATGCTTTGATGATAATGAGCACACTCATGGTGAAAATTAAATTCACGTTCTAAATATATTTTTATACCACATGTTTATTTTCCTAAATTTTGTTTAACTTGCTCATTAACTATTGAACTATATTCGAGCTGTCTGCGTTGTTACGAACTATCCGTTATTTGTAAGGTTTATAATTTGAGTTTTAATTTTGCAAGTAAGTTATTGCGTGCCAGTAGCGTTGTACTTGTGCTATGTTTTGACTTTAAACAAAACCCCTTGTTTAAACCACAAATTTGCATGGTAATGGTCATTAGGGTTTCATAATTCACATTGAAAATTAGTAATAAATTTGCTGATTCTTACTAGCATAACATTTCCGTCATGGTCTGGTTTACGGCTAAGATGCGTGTTCACTTAGGTTAGGGTTAAGGCTTGGGCTAGGTTTGGGTTAGGGCAGTAATATTGATAAACTACGGTTTTTTCAGTTATTTGAATGAGTTAACGCATAAATACGAATATTAGAATTTTTGCGAGTGCGGTTGTGCACTGGTTGCAGCCCAAAGGTAATTCCGATTTGTAGATGAATATCGTGTTAGATGTCGTGGCGAAGAGTGGTAGTTCACCATATGAATTTTATTTTAGGATTACTTCGCACTCTAGTGGATGAATTGTATTACAAAATATTTCTGAAATTTACTTGAAACAATTTGCCACAAGTTATACTTGAAATATGTGTGATTCATAGAAATATATTTCAATGACCTAAGTTCAATATTTGGTTTTTGTTTACAGCATATTAATTAAGTCTTATCACATGCACCTCATAACTTAAACTAAGAACAAATAGTTGTCCTTGCTTAAGCGTGGTATTCTCAAAATTATTCCGATAGAAATTTCTCTAATTTCGAAATGTATATTCAAAAATTTCTGTTTTATTATTGTTTTAAATTATGCCATTCTAATTTCTTACAAATAGCGGAAATTAATGGCAGATCCAGCTCAAAACTAGAATAATGGAAGGATCCAACTGGCTCACTTTTGAGGCCCTGTATAGTTGTGCACATTTCATGTTATATGCTTGCATTTTGCCAAAGTTTGCTCTATTAAGAATGCGTTTTTGGAAAGTTCCCAGCAAGCTTATTAACTTTTAATGTAATAGTACATGCAGTTTTTCAGTGAACTACAATTTTAACTATCTTAAGGCTAAGCATGAACAGAGGCGTCGCCAGCCTTTTAAAAAGTGGAGGACACTAGAATATGCTCATAAGGGAGCCTACCTCACTCATCTAATGCCGATTGGGGTCAATATGGCTGATTACGTTTAGTTTGGGTATAATTTAACAGGGCCTACTTAAGTAGGCCCTGAGGTTAGCCACGAAAACACACTAAAACAGAAATTGCTATAGATTGGACTTGCATTATCTTGAATTTTTGCGAAAAGCGTTTTGTAATAGCTTTAGGAATTTAATGAAAGAACTTCATTATCCAGTTGGATAACGTCATTATTTCTATTCTATTCCAAAACATAACTCACTTAAAACTTTGAAGCATTCTCGATCTGCTTTTTCGCTCGGTCAACTAACATTTATTCACTGTCAAATGCAGCTTAGATAGGGCATGCTTGGATGTCTTCATTCTAAGAAATTTTTGTGCAGCAGATTTTCACGGGCAGTATTCACAACATTTGACTGCACCAACTCACTACTTATATGCACACTTTTGTCAGGGTGTGTACCAAGCGCGCTTACTTCTGAATACGGCTTGCAACCATGTTTTCGTTTAGCAAATTTTAACCAAGAATAGGAAATCATGAAAGAATCCCGTTGTCCAACAACTTGGAAACTGTTGAATTGATTTTGTATCTGTCTACAATTGCGTTGACAGCGGGACATCTTCAATATCCTCTTGATTCTGGCTGACTTGGTCAAAAGATTATGAGATGCAAGGTGTAGTGTTGGAAGCAGGTTGTGGACTCGAAATAATTATGTTTGTCTGAGTATGTAACTTAGACCCATTCTTTGCACAAAACAATTATTTTTATAGTTGTTGCTAATTGTATGTCTAAAAACAAAGCCAAATATAATTAAATGGATACAAATCACTGTTTAATTAAATATTACTAGGTTTTTGTCAATCTGCAAATAGGAACTATAATTTAATATTGCAAGACATCTATTTTAGATTATATTTCCTCTCAGTTCAATTCAAATTGATATGAGAAAAAGTTTTAAGTATATGGACTTCAATATATTAACTACATTTTCTAACCTAACCGTATGCAGTCATTATTAAGGCTGACAAAGAAACTGTTTCTCTGGTCAGTAAACTAATGTCCATGTTGCACAGCTTTTGTCTAGCATTGATGAGCCCCCTTTGCAGTAGCAGGCTCATAAATGCGTTCAACCAGGGCTGCGTGTTGTGTACATGACACAGTATGAGCTTGTCTGGTTTTCTGCTACTAACTGCTTCAGTCGCTAAAATAGTTTAAAATTATGCCCAATCCTAACTGTCTTATATAAATGTTTGATTTGACGGGTAAATGCTATTAATAACTGTCTTAGACAATCGGTGTGAACTGTAATCCTATAATAACATATTATATGTGCAATTGTTTTCTGCTAAAACTATCTCCCTGACAGAATATTCAAGTAGATTTTGCAATGCAGTTTGCAATACACTTATGGTTCCATCCGTACCCAAAATTAACCTTGAAAATATTTGGCTGTTTGTATAAAATCGGAAAGGACGCCCCTCGCCCCAGGCCCCCTTGGCGACGCCACTGAGTATGAATAGGTGTGTATGTATGCATCCACAATTATACTGCCCTAAAAATTGGCGCTGAGGCTGCCACAGAGCGATTTCTAAGTGGCCAAAGTTTTCTAAAAATCATAAAAATTGAATTTATAATCTATTAAGTCTGTTTCTAGCTTGAAATTTTTTCTAGTTGTAAATGTTATGCCATGTTATTAAATCTATAACTATATATGCATATTTTATGTATATCCAGGGCCTACAATGTAATACGGCCAGGGCATTGACATACTGGCTTCGAAATGAGTAGGTTAAATATGAATTTTGACACCTGTATCAGGAACTTGATATCATATTGCTTAGCTGTCAGCACCGGTCTTGAGTAAATTTTTAAATCTGTGATGGTTTAATCAAGATTATTTCTAGTTTACCATGGTCAGTAAAAATTGCATGTAGGTTTTTAACTGACTAAACTATATTGAAGAATGTATTGTTTGGACTGTATAATCAGTATAATACTGCATAATGACCAGTCTCAATGTTTTTTTAATGAAGTAGAAATAACACCACATTGTATTTGAGCTCATACTCTTCAAGATGGTACGTGTAAAGCAATCTTTTTTCATGCGATTAGATGTCATAAAGAATATAAAATAAAGGACCAAGACAAGGAATATTATTCTTCAAAAATAACTTTTATCATAAAAACAGGTTACAAAAGTGAAGCAGAAGGTAGAAAAGTTAATTACCGTCAACTCACACAAATTTGTAAATGTGCTTGTATAACAGCAAAAATGTGGTGGGATAGAATAACAGAATTTGAAATCACTGAGCAGTTATAAAATAATAGCGAATCAGGTAGACCAACACATTCACGCTTCAATACACCTGCAAAGTTCAACAATGCAATTGAACTGTGTGAAGATCTTCAAGGTTTTCATCAAGGGGATGCAGTGAATGGATTAAATTGTTGTATTAAAACATTATAAAATCATCCTCATCCAAAAGCGGATGGATAGTGCCATCTACAAAAGATTCCAATCAAAACGATACTACATGTAAGAAAACACTCGATTATTTCAAAAATGTGTTAACTAAAACTGGTAAAGTAAAAAAATATTCAATGATGTCACGCATATTAATCACACACAGGTTCATGTTTATGCCTTAAATCGAAGTTGTCATACAATGTCTTCACATAAAAAGTACGAAACCTCTCCTGCCAGTACTAAATAAGTTACACCATCCAAAATTTCAAGCAATGTTTGCATGTAATAGATGGGGTGTTGCGGTATTTCGTCATGCAAGCAAAGCTAAGATAACAAAGAGGAAACGTTTATAAACTTCTTCATCAAAAATTAAATACTATTGAAATAATCAAACATTAAATAATACAATTATATTTGATTAAAGTAACCAACTCAAAGTTGGCCAATATGGATTGTATTCGTATTAATCATTTTCCAACTGTTGTTGCTTGTTTTAAAAGGCATGGAATCAAAGTATATCCATTAAGTGGCTTTTCTCATAATCAACATACCGGATATCATTTGCTATCACATGATTGTTCAGTTCTAGATGGTAGAGTATCTAGTTCATCGCAAGATAAAGTAGCTAAAAAATTAGAACAATTGAGTTGAATGGTTATGGAATACTGCTGTCACTAGAAATGTATCTAAACCAGCATTTGCATCACACGGTGAAACCTGTATGAAGATTATTCAAATGGAAGGTGAACCTGGTCGTTTGTAAACTGTAAACTTGTTGATATTCAATGTTTTGTGATGTATTTGATTAAATATGCAAATGCTTAAAAAACCTAAATGCACTCATTGCTTGTTCAAAATATCCCATTGCCTCAAAGATATTTAAGAAAATGTAATAGGGCTTTGCGACATCACTTCTGTCCCTTTGGACTGGTAAAGACTTTTTAAGGGGCTGAAATTTCTAAGCTCAGCTTGATTTAATTTTGGAAAAATTCGGCTCTGCTCGCAACCCAAAATTTTTGAATAAGCCTCGTTTCAGCTCTACAGTTTTTAAAAATTTTTGGCAATCTCAGAGTTTTACATAGCTCTTTCTATTATTTCATAATCATTTCTTATAATAAATTTGCTTTTCATAAAAATGGCTCCGTTTTGGGCTCATTGTATATCCAATAAAGATCACAGATTGAGAATAATACTGGTGGATTTTGCCAAGTTGAATTGCTTGGGCAATGGGGATATAGGAAGGAATGTCGACCATTGAAAATGTGTACTTAAATAAGTTTTCAATTAGGAATGAAAACCTTCAAATGAGACATTTGCAGTACAAATACAAGTTGATTACGAACTGTATTTTTGATAAATCGTCATTGGTAATACGTTATTGTAGGGAATTGATGGGAGTATCCTACTTCTCAAGTTGAATATATACTGTGCTCTTGCTCGCGTTGCATAGCATTATTGCAGTGTGCTGTTGTGCAGTCTTTTTTGGCGAACTCTGCATGAAAAACCTCAAAGGCCTTAGGTGATCTATTTAGACAAAAACAAACTTTTAGGTGTAATTGCTGCTGCTATGGTATATTTCGATCAAATTTTATTAATTAATTTTGTAAATTTTAAATCTTTTGTTGCTTAAACTTCCATGTAAATCATACAAAAATATTGCAATTCATAGTATTGCAAAGTTAAATAAGATACTTGCGATTATATTTTATTATTTAAATGCCAATATTGCAATCAACTGAACACCTCTGAAATATATTATTGCAATTAGCCTTTTGCTCATAAGCAGCCTGAATTAAGGTAATTACAACAAGAACAAATTCATATTCGCCTACTCCTTTATCCAAGCATTTTTTGAAAATAAATTCTATATGAAAATTTATGTATCGGGGGAAAGCCATTTTAAAATGGAACTAAACGTTAAAATCTGATTGGACTATTGTGCCTATCTAACTGCGCCATCTAGCATAGAAGTTTATCTACTTTCATTTTAGGCTATTGTTTGCTTTGCATAACAACGCTGGTATAGCAAAACATCTTTGCGCCCTTTGTACAATGTAGGTTAATCTCCTGTAGGGTAACGGTAGTAGTGGACTATTGTGATGAGCAGAGAAATTTGCAGAAAGAGATGCTTAATTAGCATAAAGGGGCAATATCTAGTAAGAGTTAATCAGCACCTCCATATTTAAAATGGCAAATAATTAAGCAGAAAAATCAAGCTAATAAGTCTGTGATAATATAGCGAAGCAAACACTGTCCCGTAGGGTAACACAATTTCACCCTCGTTTTAAACATTGTTCAAGCACCATTGCAAACAAATATAAATAGAATTAACACTATGCACCATTCCTAGATAAAGATATATTTGATAATGCTTACACAGCATTATATTGACTTACCCTGGAAACACGCATTCCAATAATTTAGCTTAAACAATTTCGTCCTGTAGGGTAACGTGGCTTCCTCATTGAGTTTACATATATCTACACGCATCTGTAAAAACCTTCAATTTTCTGTTATTTTTAAACATTGTAATTTTGTTTGTTTCAAACCCAACTACAACCATGAATTACTAATCATATAGTAACAACAAGGGCCTACTAAATATACCAGAACGCAACTCTGGTTAGATGAGTGTTCAAAAATGTGTGGGCTGACATTAAATTGCAAAATATATAAGAAAATTAAAATAAGAAGAAAATAATTGAATTAATGGGGTTAAATTTTCTCTTCCGTCGCTTGCTCTTTTGATTTGAAGCACTTGGATGTGAAGAATGATTAAAACATGACATTTCGCCTTTAAGAAATACATTGGCAAGTCTATTTATAACTTCTTGTGTTGAATAGAATTCAAAAAAATAAGACTCATGTATTAAATTAAAGCCTTTTTTGAACCAGGATTGAACCCCGAATAAATCTCAAAAACGGAATGATTTTAATTTTTACTGCATATTTTGATAAGCAGCTTCTATTTGCCCATAATACTAACCTTTGTTTAGGTAGGGGTGGGGTAAGTTACTGCACCTTGTACATAATTATTATGAGAAGTTGAAATGGGCCGAAGTCCCACCGAGAATTTTAAAGATCCCTTCTCTAAAAAAAATTGTGGACAATTTGTTAGATGGCTGCGTAGTGATCTTCAAATTGGTATTCAAAACTACTATTGCAATGAAGAAAACAATGAAATAGCACTAACAATAATAATAATTTACAGGGTAATTGAACTGCATCTAAATCTAGCATTGAGGTACATTATTCAAATTTTTTAATAAATGCCAATGACGACGCACCAGGTAATCACAACCACATTAATGATGTTCAATTCCCATTTTTTCAAAATTTGTATTAAATATTAATGTAAATATTATGATTGTAAACTTGCATATTTAAGGTTACTACATGCAAAAATTCAGATTTATGGGATGTACTTATAGTACCAAATGATGTTTCTTAAACTTGGAAAATCAAAGTAACAACAATTGTGAAGATAACACTTGTAAAATGTCTGTAGATCTTTCAGAATAATAAAAATGAAGGTTTTCACAATCATTGAATCCAAACCACTCAAGAAATCTGCTGCTGACCGGACGTCTGGCTGGTCCAGGCAATTTACTAGCCTGCAGCTATATAGAAATTTTTAGAAACGTTTATAAAATTTCTGTTCACTTACTGGCAAAAATTAAAAAAAAACATTTCTTGTATTAACTGATAATTAGGGAATGTTTGACCAGCTTGGAAGAATATCCTAAGAAAATTTAAATGTTATAATTTATATTGTTTCAGCAGACTACAATATTACAATTATAATAACACTTAAAGTTATCTCTTTGGAATTTCTCATTAATTTGGGTTAGGGTTTTTCTGTTTTTGATTGTGTAAGTTTGCATCCAGTTGTTAATGTAAACCATATTGATTGATAGTGCTAATTTCAAATCTATGTACTTTAACTATCATACAAAGCAAAACAAACTAAACCAACTGAAGTTTGCCCAAGTTATATTTACTGAAAATTGAAAAACTGATTAAATTTATGAACTTGGAAGAGAAATCAATAAAACATGATATTTGAAATGTAATATTTTTTATAAAATTGCAAAGAATTCTATTTTAGCTTAAAAAACTTAGAATTAATATTTCCTTACCATAAAAAATTGAAAATAGAAAAAATTTGATTTAACTCCAAATTTTCTTGAAAAAAATACCCAAATTTGAACTCAAATTGTAAAAGCTTCATCTTGGACAAAGTAACTTGAGCTCAACTAAAAAATGCTGGTTGTTAGCATAATCATTAGATTTTCCAAAGGTTTTACATAATGCTCCCATAAAAATTGTAGGGGATCAGTATTCTCTCAAAACCTTTAAAATTCATGCAGAATTCCATATTTATAGGATTATATTGTGCATAACTAGGTAAATTTTAAGGAGCTAAAAAATAAGTGTTATCTCCACATTCAGGATCAGGAGAATTTCTCTGAAGGTTATTTAACCACCTGGTAAATGTATCGTAGAACCGCTCATAAAGCCGAAGGCCTTTTAGTGCAATCATTAACATCATCATCGCATTGGTGTCAGAGGTATGAGCATCATCAGCACTGATCTCGGTGTCAGGGTAAAAATGTAAAAAGACCTGCCGCAGGGACCCCATGGTAGTCGCATGATCCACAAATAGCGAGCAGTATTCTTGAACTTGACTTAGCATCATCTCTTCCGGATCAGATACGTTGGCTCGTATCATTGTGATGATTTCAATTCTCTTTGTAATGTCATAGTACCGAGTCACTGTTTCAACATTATTTATCCACATTAGATCTCTGGCAGCCTGGAAAAGGATAAGAACATGAGGCTGCAGTGTGGCGAGTTTTTCTTGTATTGCTTGTAATTGCGTATGAATCAGTAGTCCTCGCACAAAAATATCAGTTATAGTTA
>CABFPE010000238.1:236424-249285 GCA_900660155.1 Hofstenia miamia
GAATATGGACACAGTAAACACAATGACAATATCTGTTAATGGGATAATGATAAAAGCAACCATCGATACGGGAGCAGCAACTTCCATAAATATGGACGAATGTGCAACAAAACTAGGCTTTACAAGAGAAGATCTTGATAAGTGTAACAAAAGACTCATAAATGCATCTGGCAAATATATCGACACAAAAGGAATATTAAAAGCAATGCAGATAAGGGTGGCAAGCACAACTTTTGAGCAATCACTGGTGGTAGTAGATACAAACAACAACATGCTACCATACGAAATAATACTGGGAGACGACTTTCTCATAAAAAACAAATGTGTCATTAATTACGCGGATAGAACCATCAAAGTTAAGGAAGAAGAGATCAAGATCAAGGAAGAACAAGGCAGAGATAAAATGATCACATTCGAATTACAAGAAGACATACATCTGCAACCACATCAGTGGAAAATGCACGAAATTGAAACAGAAGAAGCAATTACAGCCAATGTAATGATATATGAAAATAAAGGAATAAATACAAAAAGAGTGTCAATGACATCAAGCATATGTGCAGTAAAAAATGGAAGAGGAAAAATACCAATCCTCAATCCAACAAACCAGAATGTGAACCTAAAGAGGTCACACATTAGGATATTTGGGAAATATGTGAAATCAAACATCAGAGTGATTTGGAAAGCTTTGGAAGACAAAGAAGGAGCCGACAACTTGCATGGTCAATTTGAGGACTTGCAAGTGGAAGTGCAAAGTACTCCACATGGCTGATTCAAGGGCGAGTGGACAAACACCATCCAAGTCGCAAGTACTCCCAGAGGCTGATTCAAGGGCATTGGGACGAAAGCAACTGATGACGAATACAAAATCCCAGACATCAAGAGCAAGGACTACCCATACTTGAAAGAAAAAGAAACCCAACAGCTAATAGAGATGCTAGAAAGACATAAACGAATATTCAATTACAGAGAGATAAGCATGGGGCAGGCGATAGGCGAGAAACACAAGATAATAACAACAATGGACAAACCAATAAAGCTACCTTGCAGAAGAGTGCCCGAACAAATGAAAGATGAATATAATCGCATACTTGAAGAACTGATAGACAACAAAATCATACGACCAAGCAAGAGCCCCTACGCAGCACCAACAGTGTTTGTAAAACAAGGGGAGAAATACCAGTTATGCATAGATTTCCGGAAACTAAACGAGGTTACAAAGAAGGACTCCTATCCCCTGCCAAGAATAGAGGATATGCTGTACAAATCAAGCAAGCACAAATATTTTACAACATTAGACTTATGCAAGGCCTACTGGCAAGGGCGAATGGAAGAAGAAGACATTGAGAAGACAGCATTTATAACGCCATATAAACTTTATGAATGGATCTACATGGCGTTCAGGCTATGTAATGCATGGCGACATTTCAAAGATACATATCAAAAGTACTGAAGAATAAGACGCACAGAATGGAAGATGGCATTAATGCATACATAGATGACATAATAGTAACAAGCAACATGATACAAGAACACATAGAAAAACTGGACAGAACACTAACAATACTGGAAAAAGCCAGACTCCGTATAAACAGCAACAAGTGCGACATCCTGAAAGAGAAAATCATTTTCCTAGGAAGAACTATAGAAAAGGGGAGGATATCAATGAAAGGCAATGCAAGAGAGATGATACGGAAAATTGAGAAACCAAACAACAAAAAAGATATCCAAAGGATAATGGGTTTCTTTAATTACTATGGCACATTTGTCCCCAATATCACAGGGAAAACCGTGAAAATGACAAAACTCATGAGAAAATCAGTACCATTTATATGGACATGGCAGGAACAGGAGGAACTGGATAACATCAAGGAGGAACAAGCAAAACTGCCGTCACTCAATACACCAGATTATAATGAACAATTCATATTAGACTGTGATGCTAGTAAGGTTGCCATAGGAGCAACACTAGGACAAATGAAAAATGGGAAATAAGTACCAATACAATTCTTTAGCTGTAAATTATGGGCAAGCAATGAGAATTATGGCTCCACCAAAGAGGAAATGCTAGCCCTAGATGAGAGCATCAGAAAGTTTAGACACTTTTTGATTGGAAAAGAGTTCCGAGTATGCACTGACAACAGCGGCCTTGTATAGGTAAAAAAATTTTCGGGAGATAAATCGGGCATCGTATCCCGATGGATAGAATATCTTAATGAATTCACATTCACAATAGAGCATTGGAAGGGCACCTTACACAGCAATGCAGACTTTTGGACGTCATTACCAGAGTACCAAAGAGACGTGGAAAAGATAGATGGAGAAAAGCAGCAATTCCAGTTTCTACCACACAACCAATATGACGAGCTACCAGAGATCAACGTAGACAAGAAAGGTCAAACGGTACTACCAATCATAATAAAGGAAGAAATCTCTGAAAAGGAGATCATAGAGAAACAACAGGATGATGTAATCCTCAATGAGATAATAAGGAAACTGAAAGAACCCCAGGTGACACTATCAAAACTAACAGCAAGCTACTTTGAACGCTACAAGTGGAAAACAAACTGAAATGGGCTACTGTACATCAAAGGGCAAAACAATCAGATTGCAATACCGGAGTATTTCAAAAGAGATCCTATACAATGAATACATGAAAAAGGCCACCTAGGAATTACACAAACAGAGAAAACGTTTAATGGGCGATTTATAACAACATCAGTAAGAAAAGTAATCGAAGACATCATCAACAAATGCACTACATGTTTGTTACATAATAGCCAACGATTCCCAACACAAAGAGCATCACTGGAAAAAATTATTGCCACACAACCGAACAAAATAGTTCACATCGACTTGGAACAACTATTGAAAGATAATGAGGGGTATCAATTCCTATTAGTAATGGTGGATAACTTTACGAAATACGCAAGGATGATCCCAATGAAGAACACAACTGCAAAAACCACAGCAGAAATAGGAATGAAGGAGTGGATATTGCGATTTGGTCCAATGGAAATGATCATATCAGATAAGGGACCACAATTCAAGAGTGGCTTATTTCAAGAAATGGCAAAGATGCTAGAGATAGTGAGAACTACAGCATACCACCCACAGGCAAATGGTGTGGTGGAAAGGTTAAACAGAACTCTTATAAAATTGATAAGAGTAACAACAACGAGGATTGGCGGAAATAGATGGAGAGAGGTGATCGAGATGATAGAATATTTCTATAACACGTTGGTACACTCAACAACTGGAATCACCCCATTCAAAGCAATGTTTGGCCAAGAGGCAGCTACACCACTATTGATGCAATACACTAACTATAGCAATGCTTTGAACAATGAATACGTAAACCAATTACACAAACAGATCACAGCAAATCACAAAACATTATGTCACAACACGAAGAAATCGGCAGTAAGACAACAATGAAACTATAATAAAAAAATTTACGGGCACGCGCACAAAGTAGGTGATAAAGTCTACGCATTTGCACCAATGAAACTAACAGACACGAATCAAGTCCGCAAATTAAAAACAGTCTGGTCTGGACCACATACAATAACACAAGAATTGCCAAATAATGAATATATGCTAGATAATGGCAGACTACTGCACTTCCAAAATTTAAAAAGAGCAATGGCAGACATCAAGGAAACAAAGATAGACGGAAGTGCCAAATTTAAATTAAGCCGAATTAATGGCAAAGAGGTTATGTACGATATGTGTGATTTAGATAGTCTGCCAGAGGAGGAATTCAAGGAAGAATTCACAGCGGATATTGGAAATGAACAACTAGAAAGGAGAGTGCAACCCCAGAGGGCTGCAAGAAATATAACTATATATAACCCTGAAATATGGGATATAGATTTAATAACTGCATTTAGGAAACTAGAGAAGGACGCATCAACCACTCAGGAAATGAGTGAGGCGCAATCAACCAACTGATGGAATCCTGATCACAAACACGAGGAGGCAAGTGCGCAGGAGTTCTCAAACCAGATGTTGATTCAAGGGCAGAAGGGACGAGAATGACGAGATGGTCAATAGACGATGCAGAGTTAAGAGGCATCCTAGTAGTACTCAAGGCTGATTCAAGGGCAGAGATATGAATGGACAATTGGCCTCTTCACAGCTTAACTTTCCTTCTGGGGGATCACCTCACTGATTCAAGGGTGGTGAAACAACTGGAGTTCCAGGGGAAGGTGTTAGTGGTGGAAGAACCATGGAGATCCAGAAGCGATTCAAGGCTGAAGGTATCTCCACTGGAACCACAGCTGGTCAAGTACCATTGGTTGTAACTGATAGCTGACTCAAGGGCAACTCAGTTGACACCAGTGGCACAGGTTCACACCCTATGGACTGTGAGCTGAGCACCAGCAGATTACCTTTACAGATGAGGCAAATAGAGGCCTCCTCAGAAACAACATCAGAGTGTACAGTAAGATCTAGAGAGCAAGAAAAGCAAATGTCCAAAATTGACGGGGAAACATTGCACCCCTATTTCATTGCAACTAAAACATTAATTAGGAAAACCGCCAAAATGGAAGGGAGCAATCTGCCAATTCTACTAGACGCAGACAATCAGCCCAAAGTTAACATATTGATCAGCTATCCACAGTAGTTAAATGAAACAATTGACAGGCCATATATGAGAAGCATGATTCACATAACATTCAACAAAGACTTTACACTGGAAACAGCCCAAGCACTCATGGCATACAAGGAAAAGATAGCAAAGATTCCGGAGATAAATCTAGACGAAGAAAACTTAACAATCATACACATGTTAACAGAAAAGGAATACAACAAACATTTACAAAAACAGATCGACCAAACAGTACAGATGGTGAGAGTACAACAGATAAGCATAGTCATTATAGTAATGAGAGAAAACTTGGAGGAATTACCGAAATATCTAAAAGATATGGTACTACGAACAGAAAACTTCTTCCCATGGGAGAAGAAAGAGTTCACAATCTCCAAGCTAATTTGTTTTGACTTACAAATCAATTATTGGGCGCAGATATACAGAATCATGATAGACAATAGTATAGCAATAGATCTGTTCCAACAAACAAAAACAGAGGAAATGCTGCAACAAAATGAAGGATTAGAAAAAGCCATGACATTATTTATCAAGTACAGCATGACTCAATGCCAGGAGCACATGAAAGAAATTCAGGACGTTTGGGCAAACATGAAGCTGCAGAAGAAAATAGACAAACCATGGCCTGAAATCAGAATAGAGGCACCAGCACACAAATACCACAAAACAGTAGAGATGGTATTGGCAGAAATCAATTGAGCATATGAACTGAACACAAAGAAGGATTTTTGTAAACTCATATTAGAGGAGAAGAACGCACCAGAAATTAGATACAGGACATCTGCATGGCTGTTAGCAATACTGCTCACAGAAGAGAAAGATCTCAGGTTACCCATAACAAGGAACCAAAGAATAAAACTCACGAAGGCTAAAAAGTTTGAAATCACGTTATCACTAATGAACACTCAGACAAAAAACTGGATACTGAAAGGACATGTCGAGAAAATTGAATCCCCAAACAAAAATGAGAAACCAATGCAGACGATGGAAAAACTAATAAGTAGACTGATAATGAAGCAGCACCCAACAGGAAGAATGTCAATAGTAGAACTAGCAAATATTACAGGAATATGCCCAAGTGAGATACAAATATTTGAAGAACCCATGTGAAAGTACATGTGAGGTGCAGCATCAGAGACAAGACTAAAACAACTGCAGAATCAACCATGGATTACCATGAAGAAGATAATCAAACACAGATTAGTCAACACTGAAGACATAATAAAACTAGTGAAACAGAAAAACGTGCAACAAGTTATATACGAGAACATGAAACGTCATGCCAGAAACAGCCTGCAGTGCACATTTATGAAAATAATCAAAAGAGCTGAAATGCTAAAGAAAGGTGGAATAACAACACCAGTGGAGATATTTGAAATGGTGACAAAAACACAACAAGAAATCACTAAGGAGGAAATACTGCTAACCTCATCACAGCTATTACTATCCCCAAAGACACAAATAATGATTGACAGAATAAATATTGAAAAGTGGGGAGACACAAGTCAAGACAGCACAATTGAATGGATTGACACAGATGATGAGTGATTCCTTGTAGAAATAAAAGTAACAAAAGAAAAGAAGGAGATAGCAGAAAGAAATTACCAGAGAATAAGGTAACAACAAACAGTAGCAACAATGAAATTAATGTTTACTGAGGCATTCACATGCACAGAACTAGAAGAACTGTTGAAGCCATTCAATCAGATCACAGTTGACATCAAATGCATTACATTGAAAATTGATATACAAGAACACATATGGATGAAATTAAGCAAACAGGGACTAACACAATCATTTTGCAAGACAATCCCAGAAGTGAAAATGAACTACCCCACCACCATTGGCTTAGCAATGGCATCCAACACAACGGGCACTTATGATGAAATTGAGAGACTCGTCAATACAAAAATCTTACTATGTACGCCACCAAAAATGATTGCAATACCCATGGTAATGCCAAGATGGAGACTCCCAAAGGAGGTAAGACCAGCAAAAGCATTTCTACATGAATACAAATCATATGTGAATTTGCAGCACAAAGCTGTAGAAATGACAGAATGAGAAGATTACAAGAGAACAAAAAAGATATTGCTAGATAATGACAATAAGGAATGCATCTACATAGAGGGAAACATCACCCCAGATCAGTTATATATGAGAGGAAGAGCAATACACATCCATCTCCAAGAACTGAGAGATGAAATAGGAAAATGCCAGCTGTGGGCATTCATGCTATTTTTGGGAGTTAACAATATCATATGGACCAATATGTGGGAACAAAAGTATCACTACTACGACATAACAAAAAGAGTGGAGATCATCACTATGATGCACATTGGAAAGAATGATCCTGGCAAGATATTGGAGCAAGAAGTAGTGGATAACATCAGCTTTTTCTATAAAGATGTAGCAAACACGCAAAGCCTACAAAAGGTCTTTACTTTCTTTTACCTGAATACACAGATGAGAGCAGACTTAGCCCACACATGTAAAGCTGATGCGCAGATGATGCTCCTAATAGCAA
Organism: Hofstenia miamia; assembly: GCA_900660155.1. NCBI lineage: Eukaryota > Metazoa > Xenacoelomorpha > Acoela > Hofsteniidae > Hofstenia > Hofstenia miamia. The sequence continues at coordinate 243,567 of CABFPE010000238.1, forward strand.
TAAAGGGCATTCGCTTATATGAGAAATACTTTGAAATTTTCTCACAAAAAATGAACAAATTGTGGGAGATGACACCTATAGCAGAGAACATCAGAGAGACTCAATTTCTAAAATATGCAAACACCCTCACCACTGAATGAGAGGCAATACAAAAATGTTGAAGCAATCTGAGTACGTGATGATAACATGGGAAGATTCTAAGGCGGAGTTACTCATACGAAAAGTGGACACTCTCATGCATGGGGAGTGACCAGTGCTGTCCATAATGCAAGCTGAGGAGGAAAAAAGGAATAAGCTGCAAACAAGAGATTAGTGTCGAATGATTAATAGTGATGAAATATAATTAGAAATATGATTGTAAAATTTAGTTAATTATCTTATTCATTTTGTAAGATGCAACCAAGTTACAATATTGTACATTCTAAGAAAAATACTAAAGCTGATTAAGTATTATTTGACAAATTGTAACAAGCAAAATTACACTTACGTAAGAACAGCCATATTGGCAGAAGATTAATTCAAAATTCAAAATCAGCAGGTACTTAAACTTTTTAAATAAATAGCTTAGAATTTAAGAGAATTTTGATGAACAATAAATTCTTCGGAGTTTATTTTATTTTTCATTCTTCATTTATCTGGTTTGATATTTAATAAAATGTTCAGCTAAGCAAGTTGTGTCAAGTAGTGGCTGGATTCCATCATGGGATCAATTCGAAGGGTCCTTGTGCCAGTCATGAAACCACACTTAGGTTACAGATAGGAGTTTTCTGATTCTTGCTTAGTCTGACTACCTATCAATACATGTGCATTTAATAGATGCTTGAAATGGCTGGATAGCTGAACCCTAGGGATATATATATCTTTTATTAATAGTAGGAGACTCAACTATAATCAACTGAATAAATGACTTTACATGTATTGTTATTAAATGTAGGTGTAGGAAACTGCAACTTAGTAATTTATTTCTAAAGCCAGTAATTTTTACGGTAATGGCTACCTTAATATTAAATAAATGCAGTTAGTGTCAATGCCCAGTTGCTTTACTTATTCAATCCAACAAACACTCTACAAAATTGAGTTTAAGTCAGTTACATCTTGACGTGAGTACATGCACTGAGCTAATGTAGGGTACACATAATTAATTCCCATTGAGCTGAGATGGTGCAGTGGACTTGGTCAATCATTCATGAAGGAGGAGAACTGTGGTGTGGAGATCAGCTTCAGGCAGTAGCCCACAGATGAGTCAATGAGGAAACGTCACATGGCTTCATCACCTAAACACTGATGATTAGTACTCAATTAACCTAACCAGTTAACAAAGAGGAAACGTCTGGCAGTTTATTAACTCAGTAAATCCTCACCCGCCATTTACTTGAGTGATAGTTACTAATGATAATACACTGTGTGAATAGGCCAGGTGGAGGATGTTACAAAAACCTGTTTTGGATGAAGAAATGCTATTACCAATAAAAAGCAGCTCAGTCCAGTCCATGTTAACAAAATTTTAGTTATTTGGACATGCAAATTTTTTTAACATTATGAAGAATAATTTGTTTCTATTGTTGTTTTTAAAACTTTGATGTTTTCACGATTTTCTTTAATTGTTCAAAGTATGAGCATGCTTGAATCTTTGCATTGCACTTAGTAGTAGTAAAAAACATTGACTATGGCAAAAAATCATGGCTAATAGCTGGATGTGGCTAAAGAGATTACTCAAATAAAAGAACTTTTTAAGACTAACTATAGCCTTATAGTTTATACAATTAAGTATCTTCCTATTTTGGAGAAAGTGTTCAACACTCTGTATGACTCAAATGTATTTTAGTTATTATAAAACAATTTTTACTGTTCTTAAAACATTTATATTTTCTTAAGCACATTTAGGGTGTGTTTAACATTTTCTATGGTGTTGAGACTTTCTGCTTTTTGAATTTTTATTTCCACAAATTTCCATTATATTTCCATATCACAATCTGGAAATGGAATGGAATAGATAGGTTCATGTCCATTTGCAAAACTGATTAATGCTAATCTTTTGTTTAAATCAGAAGAATAGAACAAATGAAATATGTCGAAAATTTAGATTTTGTGTCACACTTGTAATGGCTGAGATTCAAGAATTAATCTTACAGACAAAACACAAAACACTTATTCAAATATATACTTGTCATCTACTACTTACAATCTAAAAGGAACCTTTGTTACCATTAAAGTTACAATATAGTTGAAATTCATTAACTTAACAGATAAATTGAAAACTATTAGACAATTGGAAATCAGAACAATACTTGGAGTCTCACTCACTCATGAGATACATCTAACTTAATTCTATCTCAGTTTAGTGCAGATTCCACAATATTGTATTAAAAGGCACCATATTGGTGTTGTGCAGAACTAGATCACTAGATATTAGTCATTAAATTTATACTCTGAATTTCACAGATTTTGTAATTCATGTATTTTTAGAAAAATTTACCATTGCATGTGACTTTTTTTTGCACCACACCATTTAACTACTATAGAATATGTTGCAACTGTGAAATAATATCATCAATTATTATTATCACAATTGTTTAATATTTGCTACTATCACCATGATAAATTCCTTCTATATTTCTTATTTTGTTTCAATCATTGTGACTTTAATTTACATTGCATCAAAAGTTTTTCAAGATTAACATGCAGAAATTACATGAGCTGTGCAAGTTAATAAATCTGGAGATATTGTAGAGTCACTTGCAGCCTACTCTTTTGATCTTATTATTTTGGCACTCTGAAATAGTGTTTGCGTCTTTTTGACGTCTTGATTTCCTGATTCATTGTTATTTATTTGCATCAATTTCTTTTAATCAATTATTTGAATTTTGAGTGTAGTTATTGATAGTGTTAGTATTTGTCTCCTCAATTTGAATTACATGTGATTTCTTGTTTTAACTTTGTGAGGGAAATTGTGCTTTGAAACAGTAAACAATCCAGCTAATAAGTTACAGATTTTTGGGCAACAAATAGCTGCTTAATGGTGACAGCCTGAATCATGGTTGCTTTAGGTTACAATTAGGTGTAGGGAATAACATCTTTTATTTGATCTGTTTGTACATGCACATAATAATTTACACCTTGCAAATATACTATGCCATTAGCAAACATGAATGCACAGTAAATATGTGCCCTTTATTTATTATTTATTTACATGAGCTGAGATAAGAGAACTCTGAGATAAATTGTTTATTGAGCTAGGAATTAATATTAGAGACACACAATTAGCACTTTGGTAAGTAGGAATGGCTTCAAAGATATGGCTTTGGCGTAATGCCATGTGAATTGGTCACTGCTGAAGTTCTTTTTGGAATGGAATTTCTGTATTTGTTAGGCAACTTTGCAATCTTCAATCTAACTCTTGAGTTAACCAGTACCACTAGAGTAGCTGGAGCACCCCTGTGATTCTACAATATCTATGCAATTATTGAAAATTCTAATCATAAAAAGTTTATATTCTGATAGAGCTCATGGGAGCAATATAACAAACCTTAGCTATTTCTCTTTATCTATGTATTCCAGTAAAACCAATTGAGCCATGTAGTGTACAGGGCCATAGGTTATGTTGCCTCAATGTAACAGTGACATGTGCAGTTTTTTAATGCTAAGTAAAGAAGGAGTAACTCCTTGACCTTATGGATATAAGGGATTTTGAGACAAATTTAGCTATTTGATCCAAGTTCAATTTTTTATAGGTTAAATTTTAGTTCAAGTATTTTGTGAAGAAATTTCCAAGTTTGATAATCTTTTACTAATAATAAGTTTGTAATACTAAAATCAAACTTATTTTACAAGTTTTGTAAGCTAAAAAATAATCAATATCTTTTACTTTATACTCTACATGTTATCAAATTTGTTTACACTGTAGTGACGTCATAGAAATGAAATTTTGGTAATGGTATTGTGAAAAGAAAAATCAAATTAAAGAAAAACTAATAAATTTCAGGGTCTGGTACACCTTTTTTTGTAAATATCCCGCAAATATATACAAAATTAGCCTATTTCAAAAAAAATTAAAATTTCGTGAATATCCCCCATTTTTTAGATCAAAATTTGTGAATATATTTGAGTTTGCATTCTTTACATTTCAAGTACCTGAAAACCTTGATCATAAGGTATAGCACATAAAAAATTTCAAAACCTATTAAAATTTTTAGCTATGCTTACACAGCTTAGGGCTGTTATCAAGTCTCATTGGATTTCCTTGGACTAAATATTTCAGAGCAATGGGGAAAATAAAGGGTTAATACACACTATATCAAAAAATTTACAATTTTAGGCAGCACTCTAAAGGCTTTTTGAATCTGCAGTGTGCCAAATGTCTTTTATTTGCAAAATGAAGAATGAACTCCATCTGATTTTCAAGAAGAAAATTTCATATATTAGGCATTTGAAAAGAACTCTTATACCAAGTTGATATTAATGATTAAGGAAAGTCTGGGAAGAAAGACATGCCAACTGATTTTATAATCCTTGATTTCTATTATTTTGATTATATGACTACATTTTTCAAGTCTTATTTTTTTGCAAATATTATCAGTAAGAAATTATTAATAAATATCCTTCCTGGCATTTTGGCCAGTAATTATTAAATAAGCAGTTGAGGAGTTTCACTTTTCATGCAATTTAAGCTTAACCATTAAAACTTTTGATCCACAGCACAAGTTTTATTGATGCTAAACAGGAATAAATCTGCCTGTCTAAGACTAATATTTTTGGCATTACATGTAAATCCAAGATTTATCTAAAACAAGTTTGATCTCATAAGTAAATTACTGTAGTACTGATAAACCACCAATTAATATAAAGGCTAATTTTAGGGTAATTCAATAATTTTGAGGCTTTTGCAAATTAAATTTAAGTCATTGCAAAGTTTAGCTCCTTTTTTGGTTACTAACTCTATTCAATATAATTTACCTCTTTATTCTAATTAACATTTACTGTAGGCACAGAATAATTAATAGTAAACTTTATATCTAAGTATGATTAATTTAGGAAATGTCTGAATAATAGATGCTTAAAAGTATTAAAAACTTTTTAAGATAACTATAACTATATTTCTCTGAATTAAATAAAAACTGAAAGTGTTTTTTGAGACTGGTCTGAAAACACTAGAAGCATCTACTCTTATATTATTGCTTTAATACAGTAAGTACAACAAATAAACTTTAATACTTAATTACTGAAAAAATAGTAAAATAATGACAGCCCATTTCTTAGTCAATAAAAGATAGGTTAGTTTTTAGCAAATTTAGTCACTTCTTTTTATGGTAGGATATTGGCTTTACAGAATCCTGATTGCTCATTCAATAATTTCAAGACATTGAATGTCTAGATTTGCTCTTCAAAAATGAAGATAGAACTCTTGTGCTTGTTAATAATGTTGTTACTGCAATTAGCATTGCCTAACAGAGGTAATAATTAAAGTGCTGCTATGGTTTCAATCTTTTCCAATAGCATGTAGCATGTATCTATTTTTCTTGTTTTTTTTGTGTATTACATTGTAGCATCGCTGGTAGTTGTTGCTATTTATCAGCCAGACCTTGCGCTTTTCTTGTTAGTGACTGGTATTTGTAAATATTGTAAATAACTTGTATATATAGAGCAATGCATTTTGTAAATAGAAATAGTTTGAACTGTATTCTCTTTGAGTTCGCTAGAATCACACCCCAGTGATTCTACA
>CABFPE010000238.1:249296-265891 GCA_900660155.1 Hofstenia miamia
CAAATAAACTTTAATACTTAATTACTGAAAAAATAGTAAAATAATGACAGCCCATTTCTTAGTCAATAAAAGATAGGTTAGTTTTTAGCAAATTTAGTCACTTCTTTTTATGGTAGGATATTGGCTTTACAGAATCCTGATTGCTCATTCAATAATTTCAAGACATTGAATGTCTAGATTTGCACTTCAAAAATGAAGATAGAACTCTTGTGCTTGTTAATAATGTTGTTACTGCAATTAGCATTGCCTAACAGAGGTAATAATTAAAGTGCTGCTATGGTTTCAATCTTTTCCAATAGCATGTAGCATGTATCTATTTTTCTTGTTTTTTTTGTGTATTACATGTATTGAATTTGATATTGACCATTTATTTAATTTGTTCTATTATTTACTACATGTCCTTTTTTGTTAACAAATTATCATTTACAGACTACTCACCTATTCACAGTTCCCCATTCATGGCCCTGTATATTTGTGGGTTGTGCTCTTAACCCTAACACATGTTGTATGCATACAAAATGACTTTATGATCTGTAATAAACCATGGGTCACTATGCTGTGCGGTGTTACTGTCCTTCTGCACTTACATTTCTTTTTGACTATAATATTGTTGAAACTGAAACTCATCTCAAAAGCTTGGTTGTCAGTGTTTTTAATGCAATCATTTTACATTAGTCCTATTTTTCATTAAACCTTAATATAAGATATTCAGTAAAACAATTTTTCTTGTTTATCTTGAGAAAAGTACCGTTGATTATAAGATAAATCAGAAGCACCAATCAATTTATATTACTCGACTCTTTTGAGGAACTTATCTTTCATGTGATTAGTCGTTAAACGAATGCGAAGTAAATCTTGCAAAAATAGCCGGTGAGAATTTATTGTTGATATTTATTCTATATTTAATATATTTTTTTCTCATTTAAATAATAGAACTATGGTATTGAAAATTTCAATGTAGGCGAAATGATGTTTAAGGTTCACGATTGCTATTGTTTGTTTTATTATTCTAATTATGTAGTTTTGATGTATCATGTATGAGTCTGTTTGCAATAGCTCGGAACACGCGGAAACTTTAAGCTCCACTAATACAATACAATACATAAAGTTTATTAAATTAAAAAATACTTCCAATGTACTAAAAATAAATAAAAAAATAATAAAATCCCTATATAAAAAGGGTAATTAAGCCTTGTTGTTGTTGTTGTTGTTGTTGTTGTTGTTGTTGTTGTTGTATGTTTTACAAAAATAAATTACTATTTCTTGAGATATTTGTTGAGAAAAAGCCTTCTGAATTTGTCGTTCGTGGAAAATCTGCAAGTTTCTTCCCTAAGTTTAGGTCTCTGAGGATGTGTTTGGAGTCTGCAGTTATATCATAATATATTTTTCGGTCATTCCTATCAATTATACATTGAATTGATTCATAATAGTCGATGATGCCGAGGCTAATGGCCCTTTTCTAAACTCGTCGATCTTGTCGAGGTTTTTTTATGAGTTCTTCCCCAAACTAGCTTACCATATGTCATTCCTAATAGTACGAGCGATTTGTAAAGCATCTGTAGATCAGATTTCTGATAGCCCAGATTTCGTAAGCGTCCTAATAGAGAAACATTCGATATGCTCGTTTAGCATATTTGTCAATAGGGGTACGCCGAAAAAGTGATTCTTAGGACATTGATCTCCTCGACAACTGGAATTTCATACACAGCAGAGAGCTGCATCTGTGTACCTGTAAGAGGAAAACAGTTCTTTAGACTTGTGCTTGTTAACATGAAAAATTTAGTTTTACAACAGTTTATTATATCGGTGCTCATATTTGACGAATCATCATTAAGTCCTATTTTGACACCTGTAAAAGGATTAATATCATCGGCAAACTTTGTGATGAACTGATTTCGCAATTCGTTGCTTTGAGGTCAGCATAGGCGGCATTAAACAATATAGGTCCTAATACAGTGCCCTGCGGAACTCCGCCGTTCATGCCTCGGGTGAAAGATATATTGCCTTTCAGATTTAGATATTGAACAGTCTCAAATGAAGGAGACAACCAGGTTCACAATATACGGATTCAGCTGAGGTGTAATTTCTCTGGGTTTCTTCACTATGAGAGCATGCAGAACACAATCAAATGCTTTTTTCAAGTCCAGGGAAAACAAGCGATATAAATCATAACCATGTTTGTCGAGCAACTCTGGCTCATTTAATATCTTGGGGACAGCAAATTCTGTCGTTGCGAGTTGAGGTTTCCGATTTTCTTCAAGGTAGTATATAAGTGGCCCAATGGTATTTGAGGTACAGTCGTATCACTTACATCAACTTGCCCTGTTCGTTCATATCTTGTATCTGGTAATGCTGAGATACGAACGAAAAAGTCATTGATTTCTACGGAAGAGAAGTTATTGTTCTGTAAACTGTTATTCTCCTTGGCTGAAAAATAGTTAACCTGACTCCAACAACTGCGGTACCTTTAGAATAATAATAAGCTTGCTTATCTTGTCACTCAAGGCTTTGATAGCTTGATGGTTGTGCTTATTAATTCTAGATCTTCTGATAAGAAATTTAACCTGTGCTGTTTTTTGTGCTCATTTTAACTTTTCACCAAGGGCATGAAATATCGAGAAGGTGAGAATTCAGTCTATCTAAAGGAAGATCAGGATCCTCAATTCTCAGAATATAGTCGAATGAACTAGTATCTAATAGATAATTGAAATAACGACGCGATGCAAGTCTTTGATCTTTGCAGAAAGAATTTGAATGGATGTTTTTCAATGGTTTCACAGGATGGGAAATGTGTAACACGCTATAAACATGTATTTTTGTTATCAACTCCTTTGATGGTGTAGTGTGATGAAGTATTGGTCTTATTGGTCGAATGGTAAATTTGATTAATATCGAAGATAGGAATATCGATTTATGGTATTTCCAAGATTCGATTGCTATTCAAAATTCATCTGCTCTTTTATTTTCTTTTTTTTTATTTTAAACTGTAGTATTTAATGCTTCAATTTTTGAATGTATTATGTATTTTCCATTTTTAGAACCGATGCTCACGAAATTGTCTCAGTTGATTTAACCGTTATACGAAGGACATTTGTGTTTATTATCTGTAAGCATTTTTTAAAATTTGGCCTGTTTATATTAACTGCATCTAGATAAGGCTGATATGTACATTCAGCAATGCGTATTTTCTTTAAAAATTTTAAATATTAAACCAAATTTCTTTTATTACTGCATTTTAAACCATTTTGTGAAAATTTTCGGGGCAGTTGAACCGGTCGCCTATGATTAGAGTGGAATTTCACTGAAATACCTGTGTAAACTATGTAGTATTTTTGAGAGTGCAAACTAACTTCCATCTACTTTTATTTTATTTTCTATATTCTTACATAATAAGTATTAGGAAACTATTTGCTGCCTAGATTTATTGTGACCACCATTCTCGAGTGCTTAAAAGTTTTTGGTTTTTGAAATTTTTGGAAATCCCCATTTCAATTTACTGTGGATTTTGTAGTTGTTTTCCAAATTTCTTGTCGAATTTGTTTGTCGATCACAATTTCCTTGATATTATTTTGTGTCAGTTATGTTTTTGTTTGCTTTTCAAGCATATATCTCATTATTTTAGATATATTATTATTTATATATGATTATTTATATATAGTAGAATTTTCGGATTTTATGTTTACTAGTTCATACTACATCAGTGTTGCCGTGTGATGGCCCGAATGAAAATCGCAACCGGCGGTTAGTTTGACAGCGATGTTTCACTAGAAAACCTGGTCGTCTGGCGAAGATGGTCGATACCTGCAATTCTTGTAGAGTAGACTATTTGTTTGAGGTGGCCCCAAAAATAAAAATCCATAGGGGTTAGGTCAGGGGATCTTGGCGCCCATTCTACCGTGCCTCTTCGTTCAATCCAATTTCTCACAATCTTCGCATAATGAGGCGGAGCACCATCTTGCATAAACCAAAGGGGTTTTCCTTCACCGATGCGCTCCAGCTGTGGCATGAGAGCATTTTGTAGCATTTTTAAATACAACTCGGCAATTACTGTCTCGTTGAAAAAGAATGGTCCCAAAACATGACTCTTCCAAAGTCCGCACCACACTACCACTTTTGGACATGAGTGCTCTTTAGTAGGATCCATCCAATGAAGGTTTTCGCGTGAATAGTAACGACAGTTTTGTTTATTCACTTCTCCATTCACAAAGAAGTTGGCTTCATCGCTGAACAAAATATCGGTTCACAATTGGATTCTCAATCAGCTTATCTTTAAACCAAGTAGCCATCTGAAGTCGTTGATCTGGATCATCCTCGTATAGCTTGTTCAATTGTTGCAATTTGTAGGGATGAAATTTTTCGGCTTTTATGATACGTCTCATGGTGCTTCTTGGGACACCGAGCACAGTAGACGATCGTCGCAATGATTTCATTGGACTGTGTTCAACTTTTTCGATGACGCGTGTTCGTATTTCGTCAGCCACTCTTGGAGGACCACTTCTTAGTTTGTCTATGACACTACCTGTTTCACGAAATTTCAATATCAAACGCCCTACTGTCTTATGTGAGATGGGTCACGATCAGGATAACTTCGATTAAACTTCTCGGCAACAGATCGATTAGTGGCGCCAACGGCACCAGACATGAACACCAGTTCAACTCGTTCGTCAATTGTTAAAGGCATGCCTGAAATGAAAATAAAAATTTTTAAGAGGCAAAGCAATAATTATAGCAAGTGATAAATACAAAAAAGTTTAATTACTTCATAAAAGAAGATGTATCACATACCGAAAGAAAAGAAAATATATTCTACCACGCAGATTTTACAGTTTCATATCATTTAATTCTTTGTTGCGCGACTTATGGCCCACCCTGTATATATATATATATATTGTAAGTAATTTAGAATCTTCAAAATGTCTAGCTTCATGTTGAATGTCGAGGAAACATATTTTGCCTTGACTCCAATTGTCTTAGCAATGAAGAAGAGGTTCTTATCAAGCTCAGAGATAAGATCCTGCTTCTTGAAGATTCAATTTGTCATCGAAAACCAAATTCAAATGGTGCTCTTCAGAACAAAATAATTGATGAATGTGTCTATTACTTGCTTTGCGAAACTAAAATTCCTTCACAATTTGCATGCCCTTTTCGAATCATTAAATCTCATCCAAAGGGTTTTCTCTTTCCTAACAGGTAAAAATGTGACAAAGGTCCACAAATTCACTGGTCTTTTTGAACAGAATATTCAAATACTTCTAAGATTTGAACAATGAGGTGGTTTGTTCACACCAATATCGGATTGGAGTTCATTGGACTTTATTGAAGAAGTTGCTTTATTGAAAAGCTGTATATTGGCATTGTAACTATTATAGCTGAAGGCGGGAATCTAAGAGATAGAAAAAAATGATAACTGAATAATGAATATTTTATCTTTTTATTTCCTCTCATATCGACAATAATTACTGTGCCTTCCCAATAAAAACCACAATGTACGTTTAGCTGTTTCACGTCGGGTCAAATATGCCATCATGAATAATATAATATCAGGTATTGCATTAAATGTTTGTTCCTTTTATAAAAGAAAAGTAAGCAAAAAGAACAAATTAAGTTCTATTTATTAGTAGTGAATTAAGTTGGACAATGAAATCAATTTCTTGTTGAAAATTTAGTAAGTGTATCCTTATGCAATAGGAAAGTGTCGGCTTAGGGTACCAACTTGTAGAATTTCTGTTCGGTTGGGAGAATGGCTATGTCTGCTGCAGTGGTAGTAAATTTTCAACGAATGATATCTATACTTATACTATATCTGCTTAAACCTAAAAAAATATATATATTCAGTCATGGAATATTAAAAGATATCAAAGATGGCCAATCACCTAATTGAATTTTGGAGAAAATAAATAATGATGAAATTGACATTCCTGCTTCAAAAGTGTATCATAATGTCAAAAAAGAAGTGTCATTAAAAGTTTCTGGAAACTGGATCCTGCGAAGCAGCTTGCCATATCCAAACACAGACTGTTAACCGAGTTGCTGTCATTAACCATTATTTGGAAACTCCAAAACAGTCACTTAGAAGAGGAGCTGCTATTTTAGGTATATCTGTTTCTTCTGTTCGATCTGCTTTAATAAATGCTGGGATGAAATGTTTTCATCCTAAAATTGTTCAGCAGTTGAAACCAACAGACATCACCAAGAGACGTGAATTTGCTTGAACAATTCTTGACCAAATTAAAGAGTTTCCCAACTTTGTGAATCTCATGTTTTCTGCGAATAATCCTCTTTGGCTAATTGAGAAATCATTGCACTGCCCAACAACAATGGTTTGCGCTGCTATAGAAGACGTTGGTGTCATTGTTCCATTCTTTTTCGATGGAAATGTTGCGGAATTTCATATTTAAAGATGATGAAAGAAAAGTTCTTCCCAGAGTTCTGTTTTCTCCTATGGCTAACAAACATGCTTTTTACTTCATTCAGTAATTAACAAGCAAGCCTTCCTTTGTCTGACAAACATGCATTTCCACTGCATTCAGAACTAAAAATCAATTAAATAAAGAATGATATATACAATTTATTTACAAAGTTTTATCAACTTTTGTTCCTTATGATGCAGTTTTTCTCCAATGTTTTCTGGAACTCTGTACTTGTGACAAAATTTATGGATCTCCCCTCTTCCTATTGTTCTCTTGTGCTTGAAGAAATCTTCAAATTCATTGAAAAATGCAAGGAAATATGATTGAAGCAGTTCTTCTCTGCTGCTGATGTCTAAAATATTTATTTATTATAGATCAATAAATTATTTCTTTATCAAGTAGCTTACACACTCTTTAATGTTTGATGCTTCCCCAACAGCACAGGATTCTAAAAATACTTTGTAAAGATACATTGCAAAAATAATACCTTCAATTTTGAAGTGAGGCATGACATCTCGGCAAACTCCACAGTCCTCCTCGCATAAACGTCATCTTATCCACTAAAAAGTAGACTTCCTTCTTCACACTGAGGATGCCAACAAATGATTTAGATGTTTTAAATCTGGGCATTTGCTGCAGAATCTCTTGAAATTTGTTCTGTGAAAGTGCTTGACTAGTATTTTACATAAAGTACACGTCTTTAGGCACTACTAATATTGTAGCATATTCGTCATTTGTCAGCGGTTGCCTCCTAAAATATTATATAGCATACTAACATTTGCTAAAATTAAACCTCCTCCACATGCCAATAGTAAGGTTTTCAACCGTTGCAGGCCGACATGAATTTTGAATTAACAGATAGAGCATTTTTGGAAAAAATCGTCCATACAAGGCTCCTCCATAAAGTATGCCATTGTGCTCTAAAAGTAATTAGTATAATCGTAGATAAAAGAAAAATACATTGTAGAGATTCCTATTTATTGGGGAGCAACTGGGTTGCAGGTCCTGTGCCACCTTCATTCCTGTAGGCCCCAGCCTTCCAATCCTTCCACTTGCATTTTTGAGTACATGCAGAGCTTTTGTAGGCCACTGCCTCCGCAAAATACGAGGAATTTTCTCAGTTCAATGTGATTATGTAGACGATTCACTACATATTTTGCACTTTCTTTAATGCCAATAATATAAGTAAGGAGTGGTGCCGGTGCATCGATATTCTTACTACTTCACGAATTTAATCTAAATTAAATAAATGTCACATACATGAGAATTGAAATCACTTATGCGGTGAATCTTGGAAAATGAAATTGCTTAATAGTTTTTGAAATCCATCATTCAAAACTGCAGAAACCTTTGGCTTTATGGATTCAGGAAGCTGACCTATATTCAAATTAAGGAGAGAATATTAGAAACATTACTGCCCGGATTTATGAATGAAATATGTGCCTCTACTGCATTAATAACCTCAAACTAAAGGGTTGCTTCGCACACCAATAGCAAAGTCTACTTTGAGCCATCTCCAAATAATCATCAAATATCGAACATTCATTTGCTCCGTTGGCGTTGACGAAAATGAAGCTTGTCTGTAATACACTTGATAACAAATGCCTGAAAGTATTACATGACCTCCATTGTAAAATGTTAGTCATGATTATAAAGTACCAACGTTAGGGTTTAACGAGTTCTCTCTGAGTTAACCTGGGACTGAAAAAACATTATTAGAAATTCCACGCAGTTAGTTCCTTTATTTTTTAATACATTGCAAACCAATAGCATGAACCATAAAAGTTTATGCTACCAATTAATAAAACTTACCATAGAACTATTGAAGAAGAGTTAAAATGTTAAATCAATGCTTAAAAGGAAATATTGTGACGAAATATGTTGAACTTCAGCAGCGATTTGAAGTTCAACAAAAGCAATAATACATAATTAAATAAAAATAATAGTTTTGTATAATACCATTACATAAATAAAAACAATACTTTTATACATTCCAATAATTGAATTGCTTATCTTATCACTCCATATGATGTGGTGCACCATCTGCTCATTGTTGTGTAGTTTGCCTAGCAAATCTTCACAAAATTGTGCGTGGTGATCATGGTCGTCCTCGCTTAGCTCTTGTACCAAACGAGGTATGTAATGGCGTAGACCGAGCTGATTAATGAGTCAACTAAAAGAGTGTTGAGATATGCCAACCTCTAGAGAAGTGCGATTAGCTGAGGTAGACTGCGAGGTGTATTGCATACCGACTCACTCTTCCCATTTCATGAATAATGCATTAATAGTTTTACTATCTGGTGCTGGTGTGTTGCGTTCTTTCCTCCACAAACGCTGAATGGAGACAGTATGCTCTAGAAAAAAAATTTTTTGAATGAACTATTAATGTTTTATGTTGTTTTATGAGTTTGGTTAAAATGCCAAGCATTACAATTTCCTAAATTTATTTAAGTATAAAGTAATTTAATTTATCATTTAATTTAAAATTGTAAATTAGAAAACAATTTCAACAAAATTTATTTAATATTACACATATATCGTATAATGTTTATTAATTGTCCTTCCACGAAATCTGGGCCTTCTTTAATGTGCTTCTTTCTAATGAAATTAGGGTACTTTTTTATGTAGTCCACATTGCGGAATTTCATTTTCATCTCTTTCAATACTTGATTGAACTCTATTTTTTCAAAAAGATTATCTGAAACTGATGGGATAGGTAGGATCAGGATTTTGTCTGCGAATATCAATTTGCTTTGAAGACTTTTGAAGGAAACTTTCTATAGAGGTCATTGGTACCCAAATATAGAATGAAGGTTTGATACCGTCTCTTGAATCCATAGTTCTTCATGTGGTTTAATCCTCTGCCTCCACGGAGGTCATAGTCCGCACTGATGCTGACCGTTTCATTAAGATGTTTGTTAAATGCATTCCGTGCATTTGAAGCTCCGATTATCAGGGCTGCGTTTTCAGACGTAAAATGTGTTAACTGCATTGCTGCTTTTACTAGGAATAATTTAATATTACAATCCATTCCATTTATAGCTACATTTCTTTTGATTTAGGCGACCATCAGAATCTAATTATAAATGTTTATTAATTAAAGGCTGACAAATAAAGGCTGCTAATTAATCCCTCAGCCTTAAGCATCGTCATCAAGTTAAAATAAAGCCGCCCGTTTCTGAATAGGTAAACATTGGCCACAAATTATATATTTTTGTTAAAATTTGCACAATTAATGAAGGAACCTATAAATAAACTAATGTAGTTACTGACTATATATTCAGAAAATGAGCAATTATATTACAATCCTACCATTATCAAATTTATCAAATAATATATAACAAATTTTATAGAAAATATTCATAACAGCAAAGGACAAGCATTTAAGGTAAAATTAAAGAATAATTCATAGTGCCGTTGTAGAACATCCCTTTATTGAAATCTACACATTTTGTAATTTTAATAAATATTAAATGGAATTTGATTAATAGCTTTTGAATTTAATAGTATTCTGCTGAATTTTATTAAGATTAATATTTGAATTCGTAAAATTAATTGAAAACCAATATGTATAATAAAATTAGGAAGAACATGTTGGAGTCAAACCAACTACCCATAAATGAGTCTGCCATTCAACTGTTCTCTATTTCTAATACTAAATATCATAGATTTTTAGTTATAGTGGATACCAGTTTCATAATTAGGAACATCATTCGCCAAACCAACTACTCATGAGTTAGTGTGGGATACAGAAATTTTAAATCTTACACTAGATAGTAAAACAATTTTGTCACAATATTCGCCTTTATACATAGGTAAAATAAGGTTGAAGATAAACCAAATATTCATGTTTCTGTCATAAAATAGAAATGGTAAAACTTTAAAGCTATTTTTCTCAAAGCTACCTCATATTATCAAATGAGTTTGTGAAAATAATTGCACTTGAAAGGCTAATATGTCTAAAACTCTTGGATGTACTTCAGTGGCTGTGCAGGGAACCCCTGTTAAGGAAAATTGTGGAAAAATAGATAATATTAATGAATAAAATACAATATAAACTTTATTCAACCATTAATACAATAGTTATTTACATGGACTTTAGTCCAGCAAATAAAAATCCATATAAGGCAATGCTGCACAAAAAATTCATTGAGCACCACAAATTGTAAATTGGAAGAGGTTAAAAAATCTTTCGCAGGAGAATATAATGTGGCAGCTTTAGGAGCAGAGGGAGAAGGTGGAGCGTGGAACGAGGCTTGAGAATTTGAAACCACTTTAATAGGACCAGCTTTTAAAGACTCCAATACATTTAATGTGTCAATTTCCTTCTATAAAGGAATAACTACAATTTTAATAAAGTAGTTAATAGTGTTGTAAGGTACCCATACGACAACGATTATTCTAATATAAAAATGGTATTGATAAATATTTCCAATAGAAGCTGGTTTAATCCATTGAGTAAATTGATAAAGTTTTTGTATATTGTATGTTTAAATTTAACATAGTAGTTCTCCGAAATCAATGACAAAGAATCGGAACATGTTGATAGCAGGGTCTGGTATTCTAGATCATTTCAGAAGTAAGAATAATAGAATCGGATGTAATCCTCTTCTGCATGTAAAAATTACGCTGTCTTCGCATATTATTGATCATATCAATTGCAGATATCTGTGGCATAAATTCTTTCGGACTGTATGTAACCTTTGCTATAGATGTTTCATATAGATCTTTAATTTTTTCTTACTGATAAACAACATGCCTATTATCATACTGATAATAGGAGTCGTTAATGTTGATTA
This sequence comes from Hofstenia miamia, assembly GCA_900660155.1. NCBI lineage: Eukaryota > Metazoa > Xenacoelomorpha > Acoela > Hofsteniidae > Hofstenia > Hofstenia miamia. The sequence goes on from CABFPE010000238.1 coordinate 260,506, forward strand.
TCAAGTTGGGGAAAGCTTCAGGCCTTATAGTTAAATTTCTATAAACAAAGTGAGAATTTACATCTTAAAAGATAATAGAATTTTATTCATTTTTAAATACAGGTAATTCGTTAGTTCGAAATTTAAATGGTACAGTAGTATAATATTTACGAGCGTAAAATTGTACATAGTAGGCATTACCCAGATTCAATATTGAACGACCACGATAGCCATCCAGACTTAGTTTAATTTCATCTAAATACGAAATTAGATTAGATAGCATATTGAGTAGTGCTATGCAGTCAGAATAGTCTATCCTTCTGTAAATGCCATTAATAGAATTGGCAATCTTGAAAGCCAATTGTTGATCCGTTATTGAGTTATACTCCAGTAAATCAAAATCATTTTTAAAAAATTCCTTGTTGTATATATGTTTACTGGATATGTCATTTCCTATTACTAGATTAGGTATTTCGGTTTCCAAAAAAAGTTAATCCACATATATCTATTGATCTATTTTTAGGTAGAACAGCGATTCTGTTGTGGGGATCATAAAGGAAGTCTGAGTTAGAGGTATCAAGAGCATATAGAGGATGTTTGTCTTTATGAATAGTACATCGTTCTATAGGATTTTCTCTTATAAATATAAGTTTAGATCCATATATGATTTCATTAACTTTGTAAGTAATTGGATTACCTAAATTTTCGCAGTCCGTAGTAAATTCATCATTTATTGCTCAAATTGCATTACATTGATTAACTTCAAATGTATAATTAGTTAAATATACCTTCAAAATTTTCATTTAACAATTTAATTTTTCTTGTTTTGTAATGTTTAGCATCGTTTAGTTTTCCTAAGCTATAACTAATTCTTCTAATATAAGTTTCATTGCAAGGAAGTTGAAAAGTATGATAATTAAGATATAATTTCTTACATTTTAGTATAGCTTCTTTGAATATTGGAAATAATTCTTTAGTTTGGTAATTTTTCATACTTTTCACGAATGCTAGATCATCACTCCAATCTGATTCATATACTTCCTGTATCATCAGATTTAATTCAATGTAAATGCCTTTATAAACATGTCTGTAATCATCCTTTGCCACATAAATGAAGTTGTTCGTCTTTCTTTTTATTTTTCTTTTTTCTTTTTTGTTGCATGAATCAGACGACTTCTTCATTATGAAGGTGTTAGTGGGAAGATTTGCGTCAAAGCCTTTAAGACCTACGCTTATCATTCCCATCCCACATTCTTTTTGAAACCACCATATCATGAGAATCATAATGGTATGATACTGTGGCATTATCCAATTCGACATATAGCCCCGTATCATGGATAGCTTTGGAAAAGTCTGGAATTAATCTGTCCTCTTCTATTGAGCCGCTTGGATGTTGTATGGAATAATTGTAAATATTTTGTATAGTATCTACTTTTGTTGGATCTCCTGGATTGTATTGTTCTTTGTGGTTAAGTATTTCACGTAGCTAGTTATTAGTATCGCTGTTTTGTATATCACTTCCGTTGTAAGACACCTGTCCAACTTTTACTCTGAATATTGAGTAGTTTTCATCAATATTTGATCAAATAAGTTTTGATATATATCAAATAAATATATATTAGATATATTTTCTTTGCATCATATGTTATAGGATTTCCTAAATTTTCGCAATCAGTAACGTAGATACTGTTTTCTGTCCCAATACTATTACATTGAACTACTTCAATGTAATAATTAAAAGTTAATATACTTTTGAATATTTCTCCAAGAAGATTAACAGTTCTTGTTCTATAATGTTTGGAATCTTCCATTGTTCCTAAGGTATAATCAATTCTTCTAATAAAGTTACTATTGCAGGGAAGATTAAATTTTTTATAATTTAGGTATAGTGTTTTACAATTTTGAAGGGATTCTTTAAACAAAGGAAACAATTCTTGGGTATTATATTCTCTTTGGTCTTTTACAAATGCTAAATCATCCGACCAGTCTGATTCATAAACTGTTTGTATCATTAACTTAAGATGTAGGTATATTCCTCTGTATTCGTGATTATAATCATCTTTCGATACGTATATGTAGTTATTGGTTTTCTTTCCTATTTTCATTGTTTCCTTCTTATTACACGAATCACTTGATTTTTTCATTATAAAAGTATTGGTCGGTAAATTAACATCGAATCCTTTAATCCCTACGCTTATTGTTCCCATCGAACATTCGACGTGATTCCAAAAAATCAAAAGTATCATTATAGTACGATACTGTGTTATTATCCAAATATACGTCGAGCCCAGTATCATGGATAGACTTAGCGAAGTCAGGACATTGTCTAGCCTCTTCAATAGTTCCTGCAGGATACTTAATACCATGATTATAAATATTTAATATGGTATCAGATCTTTTTTCTATAGGATCAAATTCTTCCTTATGTAATAAAATTTCTCTAAGCCAATTATTAGTATAATCAATATTTACCTCTCTTGAGTTGTAGGAAACACGACCATGATTGATTGAGAACATTAGAGTAGTTTTCTTCAATTGTAGATGAAATAAGTGAATCTCTTAATGTCTCTTCAATAATTTTTGTGTTCTCTTCCTCTGGAGAAAATAAGTTTTTATTTTAAAAACAAATACATTTCAAATGATAAATTAGCAAGTATATATAATAGGTATATTTACATAGCCTTTGAACCATGTAAACAAACCATATAAGGACTTGCTGCACAAAAATTATTGCATTAATAAATAGCACCAAATTCATAAATTAGAAGATCGTATTTGGAAGGATTTCGAGGCAGGATAAAGGTTAATTGAAGGAGCAGACGGATTGTCAGGGACAGCATCATCAGGGTCTTTTGACTTCTTTCCATACCGTAGAAACCTTATTCTTTTGAATAGTTTAGAACTGAATATAGGTATGATAGCCACCTTTAAGATATAGTTCAATGTAGTATATAAAACCCAACTATCAATAAATACAATTATGTATATGTGAAGAAATCCAATAAATTTCACAATAGGTTTATCAATCCATTCTATAACATAAAGTATTTAATTTTTGTGTTCTCTTCATCTGGAGAAAATAAGTTTTTATTTTAAAAACAAATACATTTCAAATGATAAATTAGCAAGTATATATAATAGGTATATTTACATAGCCTTTGAAGCATGTAAACAAACCAGTTTTGACCAATCGGATCTTCTTGAACAAAGATTAATTAGAGAATAACAACTTTAAACAAGTAATTTAAAGTTTGATAAGCAACCCAAATATCGATAAAAACGATTATATACAAATGAACAAAAGCTATAATATGCACAATTGGTTGATCAAGCCAGTGCAGAAAATCCATGAACTTCGAATAAATAGAGTCTTTAAATCTTTCCCAAAATGAACGTTGAATTTGATCTTCAAAAGTATTCCAAATGTTATTACTATCATTATGACTAATCATACTTTCGGTGAGAATTGAGTCGGAGATTATGCGGCGCTGCATGTAAAAGTTTTGTTGATAGCGAAAATGATTAAGCATATCTAAAGCTGAGATTTGTGGCATAAAGTTTAGAGGGTTATAAACAATTTTAGTAAAACCGGATTCATAGAGATCTTTTATATTTTCAAGCTGGTATACACCGTGACGATTATCATACTGGTAGTAAACGTCGTTTATGTTGATTATTAGATTTGGAAACGCACTAGGGCATAGTGTGTAATTTTCGTAGACAAAGTGGAAATTAAGATCTAAAAACATTATTTTCCCCATATCATTATCGAAAACGGGTAATTCGTTTGGCCTCTTTTCAAAAGGAACCATGGTGTAATACTTTTGGGTATAAAATTGTACGTAGTAAGCATTACCCAAGTTTAAGATCGAACGTCCTTGATACCCATTGATTGATAATTTAATCTCGTCGAGGTATGAGTTTAAGTTCATGGATAACATGTTGAGGAGTGATATACAATCTGTATAATCTATGCGTCAGTAAATACCATTAATCAAATTGCCAATCTTGAATGCTAACTGTTGGTCAGTGATAGCATTGTATTCAAGAAGATTGAAGTTTTTTTGAAAAACTCTTTACTCTCAATGGTGTTACTGGATATATCACTGCCTATATATAAATTCAGTGTTTCCGTCTCAAGTAGTGTAATTTCACACATATTAGCAGATTTTTTATTTTAAAAACAAATACATTCAATTTAAGAAATAGCATCCTTATATAGTTATCATATTTACATAGCCTTTGGACTAAGTAAATACAAACTATCTAAGGTAATTGCTGCACAAAAATCTAAAAGCACTACTCACGAGGTAATAAATAATCGTTTACAAATCAGAATTGAAATTAAGTGACTTTGAAGGAGGGTAAAGTTGCAAAGGTGGAGCTTTTGATGAAGGAGGAGGCACAGCAGGAACCAGGTTTATGGATTGCGATGAAAATTTTCTTGTTGTAGATCCATTTTTCATTTGTTTTATTCGTCTAACAAGTGTAGAACGAGATAAAGGTAAAATGATAACTTTAAATAAATAATTTAAAGTATTTTAGGCCACCCAAATATCTATAAAGACAATGATATATACATGAATAAATGCAAGAAACCGAGTAATGGGTCGATCTGTCCATTTAATGAATTCAACTATTTTCGAATATACCGAATGTTCTAGCTTCTCCCAAAAAGTTGTTTGTATAGAATCTTCAAAAATAGTCCAGATATTTTCACTAGAGTTTGATCTATCATAGAAGAGGTTAAAATAATCGAATCAGAGGTGATTCTGCGTTGCATATAGAAGTTTTGTTGGCGTTGTAGGTTATTGAGCATATCAAGAGCCGATATTTGGGGCATAAAGGCTTTGGGATTGTATACAACCTTGGAGAGGGCAGATTCATACAGGTCTTCTATGTTGCCTAGTTTATATACTCCATGTCTATTATCGTATTGGTAGTATGAATCGTTAATGTTTAATATTAAATTAGGAAAGGCTGCTGGTCGAATTGTGAAGTTTTCATATACAAAATGAGAATTTAGATCTAAGAATACTATTTCGAGAGGCGATTTTGTTATGAGGATCATAAAGAAATCCATTATTCGATAATTCGGTATTGCTGATGGTCCTAAATTCCAAAAGTCGTTAATCCGACAAACTAAAATAACATATAACTGACATTACTAATATCAAATAAAATTGCACAAATAAGAACAAAGGTGGTCAAAATGACAACTTCACAAAATCAGCAAGTAAAACTAAAAACAAAACGATGTACAAAAACTAAATTACAAAATCAAATATTGCACACGCAGCTAACGCACTGATTACTTTCCTAAGATTGGTAAGGAACAGGTGAATCAAGACTGTATGGGACACTAAAAGGGCTATCGGCATATGGGACATAAGGGCAGTGGAAAGTT